>WSFP011404834.1:0-25739 GCA_009831015.1 Picea engelmannii | reverse complement strand
AAAAGAAGTTTATTGCTATGCTGATATTGTTAAGGAATTTGTGATTACACCACCCCCTGCCTGTTGTGGTGGACAAGTGCATCCAGTCATAGCCAATTGACACCAGATTTCATTGCAAATTTCCAGTACTTTAGAGGAGGCTTTTACAATCTTTTGACGACGTAATATGTGACCCAATTTGAAATATTAACCTGGAATTTTTAATGAACAAGAGTGGATTGAGCTTGTGTATGAGGCAACACGTACCTTGACATACATCAACAAATGCACGAACATGGAACTTTTTCTCCACGTCGAAGAAGAATTAGAATACAAATGGAAAAGTCATATAGCAGTCCATTTTTGAAGGAGAAATTAACATTAATATTTAGTCAGAGAACAAGGCTGTTTGAATTGAAAATGAAATTATCAACGGAATCTGAAGATTGGAGAAGGTGCGAGTACCTGTGCAAATCTGGATCGCTTATTCATTCATGACGCAACAAAAAGTATGCACAGAAGCGTTAAAACACGTGGATGTTATCGGTTTAGTATTATCTACTGCTGTATAGACGGAGTTTGCAAATTTTTAGATTTTGAAGTGCCCGCAGTAAAAAGATACATCATTTCCGGCGTCTATTCAACGGACGAGTTCAGTCGTTAGTGATGTGCGTAGTTTAAATCATGTCTTTGCAACTGATTTCTGCATTAAAGCGTAGTTCTGGAATAAATCTCAGCGATTGAATAAACAAAGAACTGAAGAAATGACAAATACCTAACACCAACACGTGCCACATGCACGAAACACCACGAAAATGAAACGTGCACCAATCACGGGATTTCGGGGTTTAGCTTATCGTTTTTCATACTACTCCTTGTTCACCGAAAGTCCGAAAGCCGAGTTCTTGGTTCCACATATTGAAGAGTATTTGTTCCGCATTATGAACATCGGTCTTTGATGCATTTCCATTAAATGTTGGAACTACATCACGGGATATTATATTATTGCATACGAAGTAGTTACTGGACCTCAGAATTCACTTGACATTACCTCAGCTAATTTGATGATAAGCTCTGCAGTTTCTGTTATAAAAACTCTGGCCAAGGGGCAGAAAGATTTTGTTGACTCTTTTACGATGCCATTGATTTGTGTTCTTCAGCGTTTCACAAAGGAGATCAGAATGCTTACTAGTTCTATTGCAAACCAAGTTCACACGATGGATCATAAACCCTCAACTGCTACTGAACGTTTGAAATGGGAAAGCTTCATTTGGGTTCATGGTATGCTTTTGTTTCGATAGCAATATTTAATGTTGAATATCTTGTTAGGAGATACGTTACCAGGCCTAGTTAACGATCGCTCTTGTGTATTTTGCTCAGTGTGTTCAATGGATACCTTACAATTTGTATTGCACTGAAGAGATATAAGGGACCTGAACAGAACAACTATTATGTTTTATTTCGAAGACCAGATAGCCACCATTACAACTCATCTATATGGAGGAGGATCTAATGCACTTACGGCTATAAACATTTTGCTAGAAATTAGGATTTGTGTTGTATTTTTAGTTTAGATTACTGTTATAATTAGTTGAAGACAGTTGAAAGTAGTTAACTGTCAGTTATGATAGGGGACAATTTCAACCTCCTTGAGAGAGGAATTTATAGAGATGCATTCATTGTAAAGGGAAGGGGAAAAACCGGGAGAGTGCTCTTAGGCAGAGAGCTCCTGTGTGGAACACAGAGTTATTTTGAGAACCAGAAATGGAATTATACACAGTGACGCGTTTTCTTGAAATTATGAGATTCATTACGGTCATTTCTTTCGCTATGTCCTCTTTTGTCTTATTATCTCTCTGTTATTTTGCCGACTGAGTTAAATATGTTTGGAATTCATCTTAATGCTCCTTACACGCAGTTGATAAAAGTATTGTTTTCATGATGACTGTTCAGAATTCACTCCAGATAAGTGCTCTGTATCTAGCCATTAGCCTTTAGTTTTTTCTTCCAAAGTCATAGTGAAAATTCCTCCTTGATTGATGCTTTCACTATGGTGGCCCTTTCCTTTTCTTTTTCTGCTATTAAATCATGATCATTTATAGTTTAAAGAAAGACTTACTTTGCCTCATTTTCTGCAAGTAATGTGATCCCTGTTGCGATCTCCTTTCTGTGGTTTTCACTTGACTCCATGCCCAATGGACTGTTTTCCTGGATCAACTCCCAAACCTGATTAAACCTCTTTTCTAATAATAAATCTGACCTTCTTACTGTAATCATTGGATATTACTGAGTAAAGAGCCTTTGGCTGTTAGAGAACTGTCTTTGAGTGTATTAGGTCAGAAGTGCACTCAAAATAAATTTTCAGGGTTTGGCTTGCTGCAACCCAAGTCAAGTTCTGAACAACAAATAACTTTTTTTTTTTTAAATGTGCTAAGGCTTGGCTCTATTATAGCCTTGAGTCAACTCTTGCGACAACACTAAGGAAGGATAGCAAGATTCAAGTCTCGAAAGGGAAGATCCTTTCATTTGGAAGACAAAGGGATGAGATTAGTTCTGGAGGAGCCGAAGCTCTTCACGATCGTCGGATCTGGAGAAGGGACATGTATGTTAATCCTTATAGCCCTTCGTACTTCGCGGGTTTGATGAATTGGGCATATTTGTCGTATGGAAGGTGAATCCCATGAAGTCTCGAAGTTAATATGGACTGTAGATCGGAGGATTCCTAGGAGTTATCTCGACCATCGAATCTATGATGTAGTCAACCTAGTGTTGGCCGCTTCGGGAGGACATGGGTATTGTAACGTCAAAACCCTCGAAGCCCAGAGTAGATCTCGACCGTCCATTATAAAGGATGCGTGGGGATAGATCCTTTAGTTTGGAGACTAGACACTCTGAGAGTTTATAGGTGGGGAAAGGATGAAACCACCAAAGTCCCGAAGTGCCAGAATAGATCCTAGGCATTGGCATAGGAAGAAACACGACAGTAGATTGTTAACTCTGGAGAAGAGCCACTTCGAAGGAAATGAAGTGAGATGCTTCAAAAATCCCTGAAGCTTGAAGTAACAGAGCAGATATCAGTCATCTTTCAGTCGGAGACACGTGGTTGGAGATCTCGCATTCCAGAGGAGCGAGAGCAGAAGGGTGGAAGGACTCCCGAAGTTGTAGGGATCCAGAGCATATTTGAGTCGTCTGTTGGTAAGGACACGTGTCACCAAATTCCACACTCTAGAGAAGAAGTACTCCAAAAGAGTTGTAGAGTGGAGGTGCGAGGACTCCTGAAGGTTGGAGTCACAAAATCATCTCAACCATCCGTGAAGGAGGATGTGTGGAAGAAGATCTGCCACCTCCACCTTGGAGAAAAGTCACTATGGAAGAAAGTGGAGTTGAAGGAACCAGAACTCTCGAAGGCCGGAGTGTCAGAGTTCATCAGAGCTGTCAATTCTCCGAGGACACATGGCATTGGATCGTGAACTTTGGAGATTTTCCACTCTAGAGGATTCGCATGGTGGTTGTTAAGAATTTCCCAAAGTGTCGGATGCTGAAATATCTATGGGCCATTGATATTAAAGGAGAGCGTGGACCGTTGATTTGCAAGGGGACACATGGAGGATGGAGGTTCAATCCATTAGAAATTCACTCTATAGGTTTGTAGCATTGGAGACTATGGAACTCCCAAAGTGTGGAGTCCCAAAGTAAATCAGAGCCATCGACGCTCTGAGGGCATGTGGCATGATATTGCGTTGTCCAAAGACTTGGTACTCTAGATGAATTGAGGAGAAGTGTTTCAGAAAGGTGTCGAAGTGCTAATTTCCCTGATAGCTTGTGAGTTAGCGAAGGATCAAGCCCAGTCATTGGATTGGTTGGTGGATGGATCTCCACCATAGATTTAGGAATGCTGGAAGCTCTAGGATATCGAAGAAATCAAGATGAACCTTATTGAGTTGGATCTACATGAAAGCCACGTGGCCTCAACCAATGAACACCTGAGGAACTTGGGAGAGGTTTATTTTCCATCTCTGAGCTTGGTTTTGAGCATGGAGACCATGGCTGGAAAGCTCTGGATGAGAAGAATGGGATAGAGACCCCAAATGGAGGGTTTGAGATAGTTAAGGAAAAAAAAATTATGAAGCCCCACCCCTTAAAAGAGCACGTAGGGGTTGGGTGTGTTACATGAGGTAGGGGGGCTTCACGTGGAAGCAACTTTAGGGGGTTTTAGGGGATCAACCAGTGGTTAAAAAGCAAAAAATATAAGCAGGGATAAAACTAGTCGACCAACCTCACAAATTTGGGGACAACATTATGCTTCCTAAGTTCTCGAAAATGGGATAAATGACGATGGTGGGTAGGGAAAATGGTCGTAACCTGGGAATATATTTGTTGAGGGACTGGGTAAAAAAGTCTTGGACATAGTTGGTGATCCCTTTACCCTCAGTCCACTTATTAAGGATGGTTCATGTTAATATTCCAGAGCACCACAGATGCAACCAAGGTTATGAAAGCTCCATGGTGCGTAGACTCGACGTCGTTGCTACTAAATATATGGATGCCTTTCTTCAATGCCAGTCACGAAAGAATCGACGAACTCCCAATATGGATGCCGACATGACCTTCATCTCCTTTGGAAGAATGTCGATGGCCATATACTAGTCTCACTAAATGTTAGAAAGGGGCTCTCTAGGAAAATTGAAATGTCATGGGGAATATAGTTTTTATGCAAACACTAGATTATGAGGGCATCCATTTCAAATGCCACATATGTCATAAGCACGATCATCGAGCTTTCAAGTGCACTCTTTCCATGAAACAAAAGAGAAAAGTTTCTCCAGAGGTAGGGAACAAGAAGAGAGGGGCTTTGCAGTTAGGGGAGGCTTCCTCAACTTTTTCTTCTAAGCAAGGTAGAACAATGTCCGGTGTTTGTGGAGCTGTGGCTTAGGGTACTAGGGTGGTTTCACAATGCCATGAAGTGGTCTCCTCCACATAAGCGGGAATAAGTTCATTTTCAAAAAGAAGTTCCTTAACATCTTTTGCAGCTACCGAGAGCCTGCTTTAGAAAGGAATGACACATTTGGGTATGCTCCCATGGTTTCCTCCTTCTTTAAATTTTTTATTTTAGTCTTTATATTTTTTGGGAAAAAATTGGGTTGGCTCTCTAAAGAATATCCCCTTTTCCACTATTTATTCTTCCCCTGCATTAGAACCACCCCTCACACACCTTACTTTAGTCCAGGTCCCTATCCCTACCCCTTCCCTCCCTTCTAGCCACGATCAAGACTCTTCAATCTTATCCGAGGAAGATATGATGGGATATCAATTGAGAAATCGACATATTCCAGATTTTGGGGACTCAATTCACAAGCTGGAGGGGTTGGGGATAAACCCCATGCCTTCATCTTTAAGTAAGGGGAGGGGGAGAAAATCCTTCCTCTCAAAAGAAAAGACTAGGGCTGCCATGGATATGGCAGTTGGTCGTGAACTTTCCATCACTGGGGCCCTTAGAACAACACCAAACTTGGAGGGGGTGAAAAATGAAATTTCTCTCTTTCAATTGCAGGGGTGTGGAAATCCCTTCGAATAAAATTTCCCTCCATAGGCTGGTGGAGTCCTCTCCACTAGATATTTTGATGCTTCAAGAGATACTAGGTGATTCAAATTATCTTGTCCCTCTCTTGGAGAAACTTTTTAAAGGTTGGAATTTCATAGGTTTGGATGCAAAAGGATGTTCGGGGGGTTTGGACATGGGTTGGAGGTCAAGATTGACCAAGCTCGTAAATTCTTGGGGTTTTGAATCAGGGCTGGATGTGACTGCTAGTGTGGAGGACATTGGAAGGAATTTCACAATATTAAATGTATACGGATCCTCACAAGAGCGTATGGAGTGCTATGACAATTTTCTAGCCAAGTATTTTACAAAGGAAAGGAATATCATCCTTAGGGGAGATCTAAATTTCTCCTCTGGAGTTGCAGAATCCTGGGGCTAAAGGGCCCATACAGATATTTAGTCGAACTATTTTAGCCACAAATTGGGAGCATCGATTTTATTAGACATTGCTACCACAAAACTTTCTCCAAATTTGAGGAACAAGAGATTGGGGGGAGATCACATCACAAAAAGGTTAGATCAATTTCTCATCTCTACCTGCCTGGTGGAGTCCCCTCTTCTTTTCAGACAATGGGTGGGATCAAGAGGAAAATTTGATCACTACCCAATCTTTCTAGAAGTCGCAGGAAATACATGAAAACCAAAGATCCCTTTCAAATTCAGCTCTTCCTAGTTAAAGGAGGAGGAATTCATCAATCTAGTAAAAGAGATATGGATTCCCCTTAACCAAGAAGAATGCGCAGCTGCCCAGTTTGCCCAAAATTTAAAAAAGGCCACGATTGAATGGACTAGGAAGAAGAAGTAGTTGGACGAACATGAGATTATTAGCACACAAGAAGAATTGGAATCAACTTACGACATATATGGTGGAGGTTTCTCATCTCCTAAAGCCAAAGAGGCCTTACTTTCCTTAGAAAAGAAAAGAAGGAAGCTCCTGGAAGAAAGAGAAGCTGAGTAGAGGCAAAAGAGCAGAGCACTATTGTTACAAAATGGGGATGAGAACACTAAATTATTCTAGGCTTATGGAAAGGGAAGGAAGATGAAAAATACTATTTAGGGCCTTAAGGACTCTTATGGCATAAAAATTACATCATTTGAGGACCTGACATAGCCGGGATCACAACATTTCAAAAATATATACTCAGCTGAAGGAGAACAATAGATTCCATAGTTCATATGGCCCTTTTTTTCCCATGGTTTGTGGAAGAGAAAGACAATAAGACTCTTATGGAAGAAGTCTCAGAAGAGGAACTCAAAGAGGTCCTGCATTGTTTTCAAAAAGACAAGAGTCCAGGTCCAAATGGGTGGTCAATGAACCTCTTTGTGGGTCTTTATGATCTCATTGGGAAGGATATTCTAAAAGTTGTTGAAGAATCCCAAAAAAATGGGCATATCCATCCTCCGCTAAATGCAACCTTCATTGCCCTTATTCCCAAAAAGGATGATCCACAATCCTTGGAAGACTTTAGACCTATCTCCCTTTGTAATTGTATTTATAAGGTAATAGCCAAAATTATTAGTAGAAGGATAAAATTATTCCTCTCAAAGTCCATGTCACAAAAGTAGTTTGGTTTTCTAGAAGGTAGACAGATCCACAAAGTAATTAGAGTCTCACAAGAGGCCTTACATAGTATCAAAACCCATAAATTAAAAGGGGTTGTGCTCAAGATATATCTCTCAAAAGATTACTAAAGAGTCAGTTGGCTTTATTTGAGGATGTTATTATCTCACTTGGGTTTTGATATCCCTTTTACAAATTGGATTATGAGTTGTATCTTGACAATGTCTTTTGTTTTCCTTATAAATGGTGTGGTATCATCTTTCTTTACAGTGGAAAGAGGCCTAAGGCAAGGTTTTCCTTTGTCACCTCTCCTGTTTCTATTGGTGGCAGAAGGGCTCAGTAGGGCCATTATTGAAGCAAAATCCAGATGGGAATTTATTCGAGTCTCCTTATTGCCAACTCTAAGGCTCTCCCACCTTCTCTTTGTGGATGATGTACTGATCTTCTACAATGGACTAAGGCGAGATGCAGAGAAGTTAAGGTCTATTTTGGATCTTTTTAGTCGGGCTATAGGTATGCAGATAAATGACCAAAAATCCACTTTGTCAGCACACCTCATGGAGGATGTGGAGGAAGGAGTTTACAAGGAAATTTTCCCTTTTTATTCAAGACCTTTCAATGAAGGGTTGAAGTATCTTGTTTTTCAATTAAAACCCAATAAAAAAAAAGGAGGATTGGAGCTGGCTAGTATCCAAGCTAGAAAATATATTAAAATCATGGAGCTTCCACTGGTTATCTAGAGTAGGGAGAGTAGTCTTAGTTAAGTCAGTGTTGGAAGGTATCCCGATATATTGGATCTTTTTGGATTGGGTTCCAAAAGGAACATTGGAGAAAATCAGGAGAATCTATTTCATATTTTTATGGGTAGGTCAAAAGGAAAGTTTTGTTATGCCCTAGATAAAATGGGAAACAATGGAAACCCCAAAGCTCTTGGGGGGGTGGGGCTTGAAAAATATTCAAAGGTTCTCCAAATCCCTTACATCCAAAGTAGGTTGGAGAATGATTACCATAGAAATTATATGGACAAAGGTGGTAATCAAAAAATATATTATTCTGGATTCCGTGGAGGAGTGGATCAGAAGGCCTACAAAGGAAGCACAAAACTACACAATTATTTGAAAATATCTCATAAAAATTCTCAGTGGTAGGTCAAGGACTGGATTGGAGGGTGGGAAGAGGTACCAAAGTCAGAATTGGCGAGGATCCTTGGCTAGGAAGTGACATGGCACATCTTCTTCTCCATCCACCAATTGGTATTCTACATGAAAGGGGTCTTTTTCACTTGGCTCAGATCATAAATAGAAATAGGACCACAATGTGAGGGAAAGAATGGAAAGGGACCCTACAATTGGGTCTGGGGGAAGAATTTATAGAAGCATGGAATTACTATATCATAGCTCTCAAAATAGGACACATTCGAATAGTAGACAAGGAAGATGAATTGGTCTGGCAACACAGTCCCCTTGGAATTTATACACCAAAATATGGATACACAAAAATAAACATTGACATACTCCAACAGGAACATTCCTGGCAGTGGAAAGGAATTTGGAAAATAAAGTTTCCTTTAATATCCCATATTTTCTTATGGTGTCTGATTAAAAATAAGGTGCCAACTTGGGATAAAATGAAGCTTAGAGGACTGAAAGGTCTAGGGTGGTGTCCACTTTGCAAAGGCATCGGGGAAACTAGCATTCACCTCTTTTTAGTTTGTCCTTTTACACACTAGACATGGACTGAATGCATAAGAGCACTCCAATAGGATTGTATTTGGCATGGACAAACCATTGAAGAGGCTTGGCAAAAGTAGTTTAAAGATCCAAAAAATCTTAATATAAAAGCTCTTCCTTTGATTATAAATTGGGGTGTGTGATTAAATCAAAACTCTATTATCTTAAAAGAGAAATCTTCCATTCCAAAACTCATTGCTTCTCAAAGCCTTAACATTCTTTCTCACTTCCCACAATGGATTGAAGCCCCCTAGTAAGGCAGGTAACAAAGGAATCAGTGGATCATTCAAGGCCATGGGAATTTTTTGATGGAGCCTCACAAAATGAGGCTTGTTGTGTGGTGGGGGAGCAGTTTTACACCTTTCATATTCCCATATATTTAAAATGAAATGGGGATTGGGCCCTAGAACAAACAATTTCGTTGAGCTAATGGCACTAAAATTGTTGCTAACTTTTGCTGGGGAAAAACTGATATCCAATCTTCAAATATTTCGTGACTCAATGGTGATTATAAATTGAATAAGGAAATCACAAAAGTCTCATAACATCAGAATTTTGTCACTTCTTGATGAAGTTTTTTTAATTTTGTACTCTTATACAAATTTCTCTATTCTCCATGTATACAGGGAAAGAAACAAAATGATCGAAAAACTCTCTAAGGAGGGTATTCTCTTGGCTCATGGGAAGTGGCATATAGTTGAATTTATAGAAGGGTCCAATTTTGAATATTATCACTGCCCTTTTATAGAAGCAGGGGGCCATGGAAACCTTGTTTCATAGTCTTGATTACTGCCAGATTTTGTGTTATGGTATTATTGTCAGGGTGTCATCTCTCAAGCACCAAGCATACGACATTTAATTTACAAGTTTTCCACTTTTTTGGTTCATGGATGCAGTTTGGTCTGTGGGTAAATTACTATTGATATTGATACACATGGTTTCTCTTTTTTGTTCTCTTCAGATCAAGGCTTTCACATGGTAGTCAACTCACTGGTTTTTGGATGGAAACATAAACTTCTTGTTTGGACCACTAGGTGGTCATTTTTGTACTGGTATATATAAAACAATGGATATTGGTCATCTATGTGTATTTTTGAGGCATCAACCCCTCTTAATGAGGAATCTTGCAGTATTCTTTTTGCTCGGGTCATCCTTGATAGGGGAGAATAGATAGACTAAATGCATGACTCCTCATGCATTCTTAAGAATGTAAATTTTCTTTTCATATGAAATAAAATTTACGCTTTTTTCCCTTGGAAAAATAACTATATGATATAATACTATTATTATATAATATACTAATAACAATACATTATTAATATATAATGGAAGAACACATTATTATTGATATATAATAATAATGGAAATATAATAATTAAATGATAATAGATATCATACAATAAATAAAAAAAATATTAATATTCCATATTGAGTATTTCAAAGATATTGAACATATCCCGAGGCGATTTCACCAAGATCTTAGCTAAGATGAGGTGTACATATTGTTAAATATAAACATAAAACATAATCATCCTTGACTTTTATATTTCCAACTCAACTATTATGGTTGACTCAATTCTTTGAAATTCTATTTGTTATTGAATTTCCAACTCAATAAGCACAATTTTTCTTAAGGCCCATTTGGAGAAAATTTCCTCTAATTTGATAGCTGAAATAGAAAACTCAGAGAAATATAAACAAAAATGTAAATGTGGAAAGTAAATAAAACAGAACCAAAGAATTGAAACAACAAAAATAGGTAAACCTTTATTGATATTTTGAATAAGAAGTAGTGTTCAGTAGCCTCTTCGAAGGGGCGACCTCTAATTGAGAAGAACTCCAATACAATATCAATCACTTGACATCCAATTATATAACTTCTACCACTATAAATAGTTTCTAACTAACTAAAACCGTAACCACATAGTCAACCTTCATTAATTAGGCTATGACAACTAACTAGTGGACCTTCCTTAATGAGGCCACCTTACATTTATTGAAGACAAACTCTAACTACCTAGTGGACCTAACTAGTGGCCACAATACATTTAGTAACAACTTATCCCCTTAACTATTGGAGTTAGGGTGTGACCCTAACAAAGGGAATTTGTCTAAGTACTATTGAGTAACAAGTGGACCTTCTTTCATCCCCAAAAAAGAAAATGATAATTGACTAGAAGAATGAGGAGGTGGAGATGAATCCAAGGATGCATGAATTGTTAATAGTAAGGGAACCGAGATTCCTCTCATCTTGAAAGCATAATAAAATACATAGAGAAACTAGCGATTATCACATACAAATGAAGGAAGAATATACTCATACAATCAAGAAATTGACCAAAATACTTAATAATCAAGAAAACCTTGCAGAAAATTTAAGAGTGATGAAATAGAACGGATGGGATCAAGAACCAAAAAAGGACAAAGACAACCAAATCAAGTATAACAAGAATATCTACCAGGGATAAAATGTCGAGAAATAATTCAACTAACTATAGAGGAATCCAATACAAATCAACAAAAATATATGAAAGAAGGTATCTTAAAGAATCGAAGAATTAAGAAAGAAACCAAATGAGTAGACTTGCATCTCCCAAACCATAAAATAGAATTAAAACATGGATATAATGTTATTTTGCATCACAAGTAAACATTGACAAATTATTTTGACCAAAATAAAATCAATTGAGAACAAGACTATGCACCGAAGGAAAACTAACTAACAAATGCCAGTTACAAAAAAAAACTAACCAATAGGAAAACCCAACATAAATAAAAAAACACATCATTGAAAGCACATTTGATGGACACAATTTAATTGTGGTAAATGATCACATGATTCAGAAGTCCTTAAGCGACATAAATGAGCATTTAAATTTTAAATACAATTCTAAAAAAATTCCAAGTGTTGGAGCACAAAAAGAGAAGGGAAGCACAATGAAGTAGCCAAGAAGCAAAGAGATATCATTCCAGAAGTTTGAGAATCAAGTGAATTCAATAAACAATGGATTTGAGGAGAAGGGAAAAATGACTAAACATATGAGAGGGGCAATCTTTTAGTAAGATGCCTCTTTGGTTGGAAAGAAGGAAAAACACATGAATGCAATAAAATAAACCCCGATATAAGCCCAAAGGGTTAGCTCAATCGGTTGCTTCCATTATTGCTATGCATTTGTCTAGTTCAGAGCTGACAAGTGTTTGGTTCAAATCCCCCTAGGTGAGGCTATTTGGATATTTAGACACTTAGGAGTTAGTTAAGACCAACTTGGTCTAATGTGTCGTTAGGTAAAAATGTGTTTCTTAGTGTTTTTCTTCAGTATGCATTTATAGTTTGGTAATCCAACGGTCACGATATATTGCCAACATAGAGTGATCCAATGAATCATATTCTCCTTGATATTAATGGCTACATTGATCTGTGGCTTAACACGTGATTTTTCCATGATCTCTATTTAAAGAGCATGGAGGGTCATTTGTCGATGATCCATTGTGAGAAACTCTCTTGTAAATATCTCTACAATATTTTCTTTTAGATTAATAAATTGCTCCAAGTGGCCACGTTGGTTGGGGTTGTAGATGTTTCCCCACAAGGGTTTTACCATGAAAAAACATCTGTGTGTTGACCTTTGATCTGGTTGCGTGAGTGGTTACTAAAGGTGTTCATCCTTTATTGGAATACCTGTGTTGTTAAACATGGTATCAGAGTGCATTTGAAGATCCGCTCCCGTTGTAGATAACGATCTTGAAGTTGTGTTTCCACATCTTTGGTTTCTGCCATTTATTTACATTTCTAGGTTGGGAGGATTGCTCCGTCATGTCTAGAGCACTTTTTTCAGTTAGGAATGATTTTTGTTTCACTCGAAAAGGTTTTTTTTTTCCCAATATGCAACCTTTTTAGTAAGATCCGGGGGTATAAAGCCCGAATACACCCTTTTAAATTTTTGCAGAGATAATATTTCAATTTTTATTTCGGTTTTCTATTTTTTATTTACAAGTTGTTCTTTTCAATACGTGTATGCTCTTTTCCCTACACTTTGTGTGATCTCACCAAATCAAAAACAAAGAGGAAAGGGTTTTCCTGTCTGTGTATGCTTTTTACTGTGCATTCTATGAGATCTCAGTAAATCAAAAGCAAAGAGAAAATTTGCATTTTTCAAGTAAGATAGCCAAGATCTAACCCTTGTTGCCATTGAGAAGATACATTTTTTCTTTTGTGAAAATAGTTTTTTATGAGAACACTCTCCAAGGCCGTTAAAAACAACAACAATCATCCTTCTAAAAAATATAATATGTTTTGCACTAGATCACTTGGTTAAAAGTTGCTTTATTAAGTAAGAGATATTGAATTCAAGTCTTTTTGTTACTTAAAAAAAAAAGGTTCATGCATCTATTGCAAAGTGTATTTCACTTAAATTATAAAAGTGAATCATTATAAGTAACTTTAATATTTTATTTAAAGTTATTTATTTTGCATGTAACTTTCAATTATAAAGTAACTTCATTGTAAAAGTGATCCCCGCTTATTCTATAAAAGTGGGTCACTTCATAAGAAACTTATTTGTAAAAGTGAGGTTATTAGAAGGAGGGGTATCACTATGTGGACCAACTTTTACTTGCCACATGGCTCTTTGGTTACCGTTTATATTTTTTTTTTCAAAAATACACAACTTTCACATGCAAAGTTTGTTTTCAGTGCCATTTTTTTTAAACTACCTATTTTTCCAAGAGCATTCCATCCAGACCATCAATTTCAAATTTCAAATTCTTATTCTCTTCATATTTAATATGGATTCTCGCAATTATTTTTTGCTTACCAGTACCAACTACTTCTCATGGAAATCCCATATGGAAGATGTATTAAGAAGTAAAGGACTATACTGGATTACCTTGGGAAAAGAACAAGAACCCAATGATTATGAAAAGTATGCCAAATGGGTTAATAGGAATTATGAAGCACATGGAATAGTTATAATGTCTGTCTCTTCTGATTTAAGGTTTCACCTTCAAGGACTTGATGCTCCCAATAAAGCTTGAGAAAAGCTTGCAGTTGTGTTTGGTAAACACAATATTATTCGAGCCCACCAGTTGGAAAATTAGTTAATGAATTTAATTCCAAATGGTTTTTCTTGCATTGAAGATTACTTGTCTAAGTTCAAAACACTTATAATTTTTTCTATATAATTTGAACTAGATTAAAGGAAGATCGATGCATTATGTTATTCTTGCTAATCTAGGTAGTGCATATTATGTTTTTGTATCTACCTTTTATGCCACTAGAGAATCTCTAGGGAGTGCTAATAAAGAACCCTCTCTTGAGTCCTTTTGTGATTCTATAATTCGAGAGCAAGAGAATATTGTGCAACTTTTATTGATCAACAATGCAAGTACATCCAACAAATCCTTAGTGGTACAACGAAAATATAAATCCAAGAATCCCAAGAAGCAACATCCTTGCCACGACAACAAGAAAAACAAGGGTCTTAAACCCTTTCAACTGAATTTTTCTCCTAATGGTGACAACTGAGAACAATCTAAAAATAAGAATACTGAAAGACATTACAACTTTTGTGGGAAAGATGGTCATGCAGATTGCAAATGTTTTAAGAAGATCAAATCTTTGGAAGAAACAATGAAGAAGTACACCATCAATATTGATTCTTCTTCTTCTAACTCTTCCTCTCATGGACATGCACTTTCTGCTTCCGGTTTTTCCTTTAATGTAACTTCTTATTCTTCTGATGAGTGGCTTATTGATTTTGTAGCATCTTATCAAATGACTAAGGATAAATCCATATTTTTTTCTCTTAATGGTTGTAACACTAAGAAAATATTTGTTGGTGATGATAGATCTCTTATTGTTGTAGGGTCTGGAACGGTCCAGGTAGATAATGGTCATTTCAATGATGTATTATGTGTTCCAATTCTTTCCTACAACCTTCTATCAATGTATCAAATAACTCAATTAGGTGAAGGTAAAACCGTAGAGTTTTCACCTCACCAAGTTGTAATCAAGGACCTAAAATATCCTAAGCATGTTCTTGTAATTGGAATTGTTGATGATATTACTAGGTTGTACAAGTTTGAAAACTTTGGGTCATCATCTTGTCCATCATTTTTTGTTTCTCATAGAGATGACTTGAGAAAACTTTGGCATGAGCGGTTTGGTCATCTAAACTATCGTTCATTGCAACAACTATGTAATCAACAGATGGCGACTGGTCTTCCTCTTATTTCTTGCAGAGACGATGTTTACGTTGGGTGTGTTCTTGGAAAACATCATCATGTAAGTTTTGACAAGCGTGCCTCTTGGCATGCCTCAACCCCTTTACAACTTGTTCACAATGACTTCTATGGTCCACTTTCTTCTTCTTATTTTTCTGGGTGCAAGTATTTATTAACTTTCATTTGCACTTAGATTTAATTCTTAAAACTTAAGGGAAAAGTGTTTGACAAGTTTTTGGCCTACAAGGCCTTTGTATAAAATTAATCTAGTCATCAACTACAAAGGTTAAGAACATATAATGGAGGTGAATATGTGAACAACAATTTTACAAGTTACTACACTGCATAGGGCATCAAAATGCAACACAATGTTCCATATACACCACAACAAAATGGTGTTGCTGAGAGAAATAATCACACATTAAAAGAAATGGTTAATTGTATGATCCAACCTAAGGGATTAATTCTTAATTATTAGGCAAAAGCCATTAACTGTGCAAATTACATAGTAAATCACAATCCACAAAGGCTTTGAAAAATATAACACCGGAAGAAGCATGGGATAAAATTAAGCTAGATATAAGCTACTTTCGTGTATTTAGCAATGTATCATGGGATCACAGTCCCGATGAGAAAATAAAATCTTTACAACCTAAAAGTGAGAAGTGTATTTTCTTTTGTTATTTTGAAGATGTCAAAGGTTACTGACTTCTTCAACCTCATTCAAATGAAATTATTATTCTAAGAGATGTTAAATTTGATGAAAAACTCTTGTCCTGTGAGCCTAATTCAACGTTTGTGTCTTCTTCGTCATGCGAGCCATCTTCGACGTTTGTGCTATATTTTGTTCCTACTATGGTTTATTCTTCTTTAGATGAGTCCATTGAACATGAACCTACACCAACACCACCACTTCGTAGATGGGTTCGTTCAACATGAGAAGAAACTAGTGATTTTGTCGGCGATCCTTTAGATCAAAGTCATACATGTTCGTAGTTCCAATGAGCCTCTTCTCTTTTGGGTCAAGTTTTAGAGACTCATGATCTAGAGAAATTTGCAGAAACTTCAGGTCATCCAAATTGGAATACATCAATGAATGAATAATATCTCTCTTTAATGGCGAATGATACTTGGGATCTTGTACCTCTTTCGAAAGGAAGATAACTTGTCAGATGTAAATGGGTCTACAAAACTAAGTATGCATCATATGAAGTGTTGAAAGACACAATGCTCCATTAGTTTCCAAAGGATTATCCCAAGTTGAATTCATTGACTATAATTAAACCTTTCCCCCTATATAAAAAATGAATTCCAATCGCCTTGTTCTAGCCCTGTTGATGTTTGAATCAGTTAAGATCAAAATAACCTCACGAGGATATGAATTCCCCTTCATTTTTATAGAGGTGGTACTCCTCTTTGGATAAATGATATATCTTGAATATCTTGGATTAGGGAGAATGTTAGACAACAAACCCCATATCTTTGTTTCCTTGATTGATAACTAGGTCTAATCTTTATGTGCAATGAATATCTTATCAACAATAAAAATATTGAATGAAGGCTTCATTATCAGAATATCTATGTGCTCAACATCATATATACAACCCTCTAAATCACATACAAAAATAAATACAACCACATCTTCTCACAAGAAAAAGGCGAGAACATTTTTGATCATCTTAAAGAACTTTAAAAGAGTTCTGCATTTAATACTGGAAGAATTTGATAGGCAAACTAAAAAAATCTCACACTTAGAAATCCCAAGATTTGAGAAATCATTAGAGTAATGCCCCGAAATAGTTCTATGTGGAGTTTTATTCATGAAATATATTCAACAATACACAAAATATGTTTAGCAATCACATACATGTCTGTAAATACTCCATGATCATGTAATAAAATTCTTGGAAGATTACAAGAGAAACAATTAAGAACCCAACCTTATTCTCAATTCAAAAATCTGAACAAAAGGCCTTGAGAAAATGGTGTAGAATAAGAAAAATAATGGAGAAGACAGAGGTATTTGTTTTCTAATCAGAATATTGGATGCATTTTATGGCGGGACCCTTATATTATGATATTTTTCTATGATAATGCAACCTTCTCTAACCCTTTGATGAATCCCTTTCTTGCTTTTTAAAATCGACTCTTCTAACTTCTTGAGTAGTTAGGGATTTTTATTTCTCGGAATAATCATTTTAATTAGTTCCTTAATAAAGTATCATTAATTAATTTACATCATTGACATCCTCATATTGTATTGGGCCCTTTTCGTATTTAATAAAAGTTTTTTAAATAAACTTTTATTTAGAAAATTTTAATTAGCTCCCCCCTTTAAAGAGAGGATTGTGTTTTTATTTTTTGAGTGTGATATTTGATTTATAAACCATGGAAATCAATTTATATGTAAACTATGACATTCCATCTTTCCAATGAGTTCTCTTAAGAGAGATTTTGATTTCTGGTTATCAAGATGTGAGCTCATGAAGTCGAAGTATCAAGCAGATTTATCAACACACCATAAAAATATTGTTGATTGTTCTTTCAATTTATAAGAAAAATATGGCCATTTTCATCCCTTAAAACCCATTGCATAATATTCCTCATCGAATTACCTTTCCAACGAGGTAAATATTTCCCAAACACGACTCCCAGATCTCAAGACATGGCCTCCAGAACATCAAGACTCAACAATCGTTGATCAATTTTTATGGGGCAATTTGGGCCCTTTATTTCAATTTCGTGCTTTTCCTTTAAAAAAATTCGACCTTTGTTGGAAAATACATATCCCACATGCATGGAAGTATTTGAAATTTTATTGTGTATAATGAAAATTTATCATGATTCATATTTGAAACATAAATAGGTTATGAAGACTAAGTCATTCGACCCCTAGAAAATTAGTTGAATAATTAAATATTTTGTTTGCCCAATCATTCTCGAATAGGTTCCCAATCATCATCCAATCTTTGATGAGTCAACATGATTAAGCGATGACTCAAGAGTCCACATCATCACCATGTGTCATTGTGTGATAGGTTAACACGATCTGCCATGTGTTAGCACTCAATTGGTTGCCACATGTCACACTCCCATTCGTCACCACGTGTCATCAATAGTTGGTTTCCATGTGTACGAATACTTGAATGCCATGTGGAATAATCTCATTGGTTAAGGATATAATGTAAGAAAATTAGGATAAATTGTTTAAGTGAGGGAAGAAGTGGACGAGAGGTGAAGGGACAAAGGAAAGTATGGAGGAGTATGGCGGGTGAGGGAGGAATAAGATGATGAACCTGTGGTAGTATGAACCTGATGAAGTGTTGAGGGGGGTATAGAATATGAAACCGTGGAGGTATGAACATGATAAAGGAGAGATAATGTGGGATGTTAAGTGAGGAAATAAAATGTAAAATGAGACTAAGTGTGGGAAGAGGGGAAGTAAGGGGAGAGGAGAGGAGAATTGAGAGATAAGGAGGATTCAGGTTCACGGGTTGGGGGAGGTGAGAGAGGTGAGTATGATAAATGAATGAATCCGATGAAGTGTGGAAGAGGAGAGATAAAGAGAGGGAAGGGATTCAAAATAAACTAAGTGTTTTTGTAATATGGATACAGCATAAGATTGCAATGCATTATGATGATGCCAAAAGTTTAGACTTGCAAAACAATGTGCATGAGCCCGCGAGATAATTTAAGAACAATATAAGGATTGGTTAATTTTGGTGGGAACAAAGTAGAGGAGGACATTTTGAGGAAGTTCTCTTTTGGCATCTAGATATAAAATTGGATATATTGAGCATACAAACTCATATTTTGAATCCAAAAAATAAGTAACGAGCTGAGACTGAGGGCTACACAATGAACTTAAAATAGTTAAAAAAATATTTTTCTGATGTCAATTTTTATTATTATTCCAAGAGCGGGAAATCAAGTATAACAAATTTTTATCAACAACCGACTCCAACTACGAGACAATGACTCCCTGTGGGTTGCTAAGAACACCAGAATCTGAAGATGAGATGCCTTATCCAATGGGCTATGAAGTCATATTTGAAATGGATTCTTGTAATTCTTCCTCCATGGATTCATCTTCAAATATGGTCCCCACTTAGAAACTAATTTATTATGCAAAACTTGATTGGAATAAACAAACTATGTACAAAGAATATCTACCTACCCTATCTTACTTGAAATAAAGGGACACTTTTAGGTGTAGGTAGATTTCCAATGGAGCCATTCAAGCATCCATATGACCCATGAAATGAACTACATAAATGTGAAACATATCAAGGCTAGTACCAAAGAATCAGGGGCATGTCTAAAGTGGGTTGGGGAGAAACTTAACTAGATATGTTGAGAATTTGATGGCATTGCTTGACCAACAATGCTTTGAAACCATGTTTCAATATAGTCAATTCTTGATTGCTCAAGAATGTTATTGTCTTTGATTGGATAAGGAGTTTCTAATATGATAATACTTTCATCTTTCTCCTCATTACCGACCCCATCCAAATTCTTGATTTATCAACAATGTCTTGAAAGAACTCCTCCTTTGTGCAATGATCAAGTTTCCATCGTAAGGTGGAAACAAGGAATTGTTGTTGAACATTTGTTGGGAAATGTCAGACTGTCTTTTGTTTTCCATAAACAACTTCACAATCTTCATAAATAAAACATATCACCCATGTATCCTCTTGTTGCATTTTCCCTTCATTTTATGCTTGGAATATATCTTCTTCATTAAACTCTGCTTCAAAGAAACAATCAATATCATAAAACTCTGACATAAAGTGATGACTCTTACCAATATTTATGTTCATCCAATTTAAACATTGTTCTTGTGGCTTGATGTAACCGACTGCTCTATTTGATAATTTGCTGCAACATTTTTATCATGATTACATTGAATGAAATCCTCATGTTCATATTTGAACTCATTATGATCATTGCTCTCAAATTGAGTACATGAAGGGTTGAAATTCCCCTCCAATGGAGCATGTGAAGGATGATATTTGTTTTGAATTGAAACATTATAGTTCCCATTTTCAATTTCAAGAACAAGATATACCAAAAAAATTCACGTCTTTCATCACAATTTTCTTCGAAATTCATTCCTCTATTGTCTTGAAAGAATATTGGGAGATTTAATATATTAGCACCGGTTCCAAGAACATCTCTTTAAATGATTTGAGCTCGCTACATTAACTCTTTCCAACTGCACTTTCCTTCTTGTTTCAATATAAATTTTAGATTCACAGGAAAAACATTTTCATATCAACTGAAAATAATGACATCGTTTGGAAACATTTCTTGAGAATTCTCATAAAGAACTTTCATGAATCTGAAAGTGAAATCTTTGACTGTCTCTTCCTCGTTCATATGGATTTCAACCCATTTCAAGAAAAGGGAATATGGATATTTTCTTGGAACATATCTCTCCACAAATAAATTTTCTAGTAAATCCCAACTAGTGATGGTTCCAGGCAGCAATGAGTAATACCATTCATTAACATATTCCTTTAGAGTTAAGATGAACAAGCAACATGCAACATCATTTTCAGCCACATTAAAAATTTCACAAGCACTGCCGAATTTAATCAAATGTTTCTTTGCATCTTCTGAAGTATTCCCAAAGAATATGGAAAACATTTCCATGGAAATATATAGCAAGGCATGAACTTTTCCTTGCAAATTGAGTGGACTTCTATGCAATTGTTTCTTTCTTTGTATACCCTCTTCATTTATTGTATTTTGAACAAGTTTTGATTGGTCTGGTGGAGAAGGAAAAACATATTCAAAACATGAAAGAAACTCCTCATAGGAATCTTCATATTGATCTTCTTGAAACTATGGAATCTTTTTAGTGAAGTCACCGGGGCATCTTCTTTTAAAATATGGAGTTTTGAGGATGGAGTCACTAGGGATATTAGCCTCCCAAATATTGGATGGTTTTGTGTTTTTATAGAAGTTGTCACAACTGATTTGTGGCTGAAATTTCAACAAAATATCTTCAAGGCCATTTAGTTCCTCTTTGAACAAGGTTTTCAAGAACCCAGTTCATTTTGAATCTTTCTCTTGATCTTCTTTCAAAACTTCAACCAAACAACATTTAGTTTTCTAATAATATTTGATCTTAAAGGTATCATTTTTCTTAAAAAAAAATCAGTCCCTATTATGGTCACCAAAAATGTTGATGTTTGAATCGGTTAAGATCGAAACAACAACCTCACGAGGATATGAATCTCCTTGCATTTTTATAGAGGTGGTACTCCTCTTTGGCTAAAAGATATATCTTGAATATCTTGGATTAGGGAGAATGCTAGACAACAAAACCCATATATTTATTGGTTTAATTTGTGTATGGAATGGTTCTTGATAACCAGGTCCGATCTTTATGTGCAACAAATAGCTTCTCAACAATAAAAAGATTGAAGGAAGGATTCAATATCAGAATGTCTTTGTGCTCAAAATCATATATACAACCCTCTAAATCACATACAAAAATAAATGCATCCATATATTCTCACAAGAAAAAGGAGAGAATAATTTTTGTCATCTCAAATAACTTAAAAAGAGTTCAACAGTTAATACCGAAAGAATTTGATAGGAAAACTCCAAAAATCTCACACTCAGAAATCCCAAGATCTGAGAAATCATTAGAGTAATGCCCCAAAATAGTTCTCTATGGAGATTCATTCATGAGAGATATTCAACAATACACAAAATCTATTTATAAGTCACATACATGTCTGCAAATACTTCATGATCATGTAAGAAAAGTCTTGGAAGATTACAATAGAAACACTCAAGAAATCATCCTTATGCTCAGTTCAGAAATATGAACAAAAGGCCTTGAGAAAATGGTGTAGAAGAAGAAAAAGAATAGAGAAGATGGATATCTATGTTTGCTAATCAAAATATTAGCTGCATTTGATGGTTGGAACCTTCTGTTATGATCTTCTACTCTGATAATGCAACCTTCTCTAACCCTTTGATGAATCCCTTTCTTTCTTTTTAAAATCGACTCTTCTAACTTCTTGAGTAGTTAGGGATTTTATTTTTTTGGAATAATCACTTTAATTAGTGCCTCAATAAAGTATCATTAATTAATTTACATCATTGACATCCACATCTTTTAGTGGGCCCTTTTTGTATTTAATATTTTTTTTAATTAAACTTTTATTTGAAAATTTTAATTAGCTTCCCAAAGGGGTTGGATCCAATGGTGGAAAGTGATGAGTTTTTCACCATTGGGAAAGGTTCAATTCCAATGAGGGATGCTTAACCTAGAGCCATGGGGACACCTTGAGGTAGTGGTCAAACGTATGGTTGCACCCAAAGATATTATATTAAATGATATTGTGACCTGTGCACACATAAGTGGATCAAAGCCCACCCCCATGTGCTTTAATTTAAAATCCCAACGACGTTGGATTCAATGGTGGAAAGTGAGGAGTTTTCCATTGTTGGGAAAGGTTCATTTCCCATGAGGGCCTTACCTAGAGCCACGGGGGTACCTTGAGGTAGTGGTCAAACGTGTGGTTTCACCTAGCAATACTATATTAAATGGTATTGTGACTTGTGCACACATAAGTGGATCAAATCCCACCTCCATTTCCTTTAAATTTTAATTCAATTCCCGCTATCTCAATTGGTTAAGGTGTGTGTTTTTTTTGATAGGTGACCCGAGTTAAATACCCTTACTATTGGCCCTTGGGTATGGATTGAGGAAGAAAAGCAAGGAAAAAGGAAGAGAAAAGACGAAGTGCGAACTGCGTAGAAGACATATTGACTGAGACTGGGCCGAAGTGGTCAAAGTAGCAAAAAAGAAGGAGTGAAGTGCAGGAGAACGAACCGTTGGATGAGAAGATCGAGAAGAACATATCAGTAAAGAAGATGGATCATGGACAACTCAGCAAGCAAAAAAAGCCACCGATAGATGCTTGGAGCACTTCGCGGGAAGGAAGGAAAGACAAGCTAGCGAAGCCCGAAAAATGAGGGTCAAGTTGACCTAGGGTTTTGGTATTTAGGGTTTTGACACCTAGGTTTCAGCCTAAGGTTTTCTGTGAGCGATTGTAATGTGTAAATACAAACCTAGATGAGAGAAGAGGGGTTCGCTTTTGTAAGAAGGAAGGACATTGGTCATTATCATTGAGAAGAGAGAGAAGTGTTGTGTGTGAAAGCACTTGGGTATTGTAATATCTTCAGCTGAGTGCGAAGATCAACCCTGCAGCTGGGTGCGCAGGAAGGGAAGAGAAGGAGAGAGAGATTTGCAAGCTAAGAGCGCAAATAGAATTGTATGTTTTATATAATATCAAGAAACACAGTTCTGTGGACGTAGCCCTAGGGAGAGGGTGAACCACATATATCTTATTGTTTTGTGTGATTGATGTGGTGTTATTTTGTCTTCTGATATTCTGTTATTGCATCTTTATGTTAGATCTAAAATATAGCTGCACAATAGGCTTGAGGAAGATAAGGAATAAATAAGTTGTTGCGTGTGGCTACATTGCATCCACTTTTCATTTCCCTTAGTTGTAGACACATGTGTCCTGCAACCCCCTATTGCTACTTCGGGTGAGACTGCATCTGCTTCACAGGTGTTGCTAAAAGGGACAGTAGTTAGGGTTTGTTGGTGCATTGTTAGAGATGAACCCTAGTTCTACCCCTGTGCCAACAAATGGTTCCATTGTCGGGACCAGGATCTTCTTAAGGGAATGTCAAGGTTCTTTCCATTAAATATAGAGATTCAAAAGTGGATAGAAGAACAAGAAAAGGAATTCACAGAAGCTCAGAATAAGAACCCTAATCTTAGTACAGAAAACTGGTTGGGAAGGTATATCTTTGCTGATATACATGAGATTTTCTTTGGAGGAATTCACAAGGAGCTACACGAGTGGTTAACCATATTAGCAGATACCCAATTTGAGATCAGATCTAGACCACCTATTATTTGGACGTCAACACTGATAAAAAAGGTCAAGAGAGTTGATAATTCCATGTCTAGAGCAGTAGATCACTGGTTTGATAGCACCATTGGAGGGTACATCACCGAGTTTTCTATTAACAGAGTACAGTCATATAGCCAAGCAGAGAGATATTTCTTTAAAGGACCTAGAGGAATTTTTTTACACTTATTAAAGTTGAAGTTCAAGATGCTATTGCATGAGAAGAACATCCTGAAGGTACAATAGTGGGTCAGATCGAAAAGCTAATGTTCAAGAATTCTGACAGCGACAACGACATAGAGGTCAGACATACACACAGTGGGAGAATATTCAGAGAAGTTTCATTGGTGAACTTGTTTGAGTAGAATCATGAACCACTAGCACAGGAAGAAGAGTTTTATTGTGGAGAAGAAGAAGAGTTTTATTGTGGAGAAGAAGAAGAGTTAGGGAATAAGGAACGTTCAAGGTCTACTGGGCTAGAAAAAGATAAGACTTCAGGAACTGTGCAAACTGTTGAAGTAAGTACTATTTCCATTCCTGTTGTTTTAGCAACATTAAGTAGCCAGAGTAATCAAAGTAGTCAGACTCATCGGATCACTCAGAGCACTATTACAAGCAGTTCAGTACATAGTCAACCAGGAAACCTAGGAAGATCTGTGGCAAGTGAGATGAGGTTACCCACTTTTAGGGGAGACGGATTTGAAGATCTTGATCGACACTAGTTTCTATGTGAGGGTGTATGGAGTATTAAGCAAGTTAATGATGAAGCTCTTAAATGAGCTCAGTTTAGTACTACCCTAAGTGACCGTGCACTAAATTGGTACATGAAATTCATCCAAGGAGTTGCACAGCCGAACCCATTGAATGTCATTAAGACTGCATTGATTGTCGAATTCAAGAAACCCAAGTCAGAGTCATAGTGCATTACAGAGATAAAATAAATCAAGCAGAAAGTATCTAAACTTGTTTGGGAGTTTGATCAGAGGTTTAAGAACCTAACAGGCCATTTGAGTTTTCAGATCCCAGATGAACAATACAAGGCATGGTTCATCGCTGCCCTCTTACTACACATCATAGTCCGCCTGATGCAACAGAAGGTTGCTTCGCAAGCTGAGGCATTGGAGATCGCCATGAAACTAGAATGAACCCCTATGGGAGAATCCATCTCAGGCATGAGTCAAATCTTGAGTCAGTTAAATAGCTTGTCTCTACAGGTTGAAGATATGAAGAAAGACAAGGGAAAATATAAGAGAGAAGACATCTGGTGTATCAGATGAAAATAAGAAGGCCATGATAAGGAGCACTGCCCCATATTTCATGAATACTTGGATTCTGGAGCTCCGAACCCTTTGAAGTAGGTTACCCTACCTTGGTGCGAGGTATGTAGAAATTGATATTGCCCTGGTGAATTCTATTACATGCAAAAATATGTTCAGACACCTACAATTTTTTACTGCGCATTCTGTAAGTCCGTGGGGCATGATGAGAAGGACTGTAGATCTTATGATCTATTGCATGAAAGATCAAGATATACATATAGTATTCAAGGAGAAATCCAACAGGAAGGAAATACTACGCAGTATAATTCCTCAGGAAGAGGAAACTTCAACCCTCAGGGTGGATTCATGTTGATTAAGGTTGGTTGTCATTGATGTCAACCCTTGAAGAAAGCCCGATAGCACAAAGGTTTGGGTAATGGA
>ML859128.1:15089-25742 GCA_009831015.1 Picea engelmannii | reverse complement strand
GTGGGTGATTCACAACATGATGAAAGACTATCAAGACTCCCATCCCTAAAGGGTAATGAAGAATAGCATGAGTGTCAAAAAGTGGCAAAGGGTGCTATGAATGGGACAACTCATGTGGGTTAGAATGCTACCGGGCAACAGTATCGATGATGCAAATGGAGGCATGGGTACTACAGAGCCAGGAATGGAGATCCTAGAGGTGAACATCAGAGGGTATGACTGGAAATGCAATTGCGATATAGCAGGAAAGACTACATGCCAGTGCTAAGTATATACATGAAGGAATGATCTTGATGAATGATGAGCAAGTACCTGCACACAGAACAACCAAATACCCAAAGTGAACAATATCTGAAGAGAATCAAAGATATGAGCATGTATGTAGACAAATGTGACAATGCGCGTGCGTACCTGACCATGATATGAAAAAAAGGTGCCCTGGGGGCTCAAGATGAAAAGTGACCCAAGGACAGCTTTGATGTAGGTGGCGGGATGCTGATCCCATGGCTGAAGATGGTTTGAAAAATGGACACCTTGGGCTCCCGGAATGGTGAGTGGAAGTTTGGCAAAAGGCCTATATATAGTTGTAGGGCCCACATTGCCACCTCATTTGTACCTGCTGCAACAGTGAATGGACAAGCAGATTTCAGAGGATATTTGGAGATTCAGAGAGGACGAGGCATCTGATCAACGTGTTGCAAGTATCAGGTTAGTGGACTGATCATCCTGCATAGTAATAGGTTTTCAATTTTTGGGTAGGGCTTGTACGGGGGGATGTACAGGGGTATTTAGGGGATGTGGGCCCCCCATGCGCGGGTGACCCGGTGAGAGGCGTGCATGTGTGTGCACCTATACACTGATCATACACGCATGGGTGCGCGATATGAGGAATTTAAGGCGCGCCCTAGGGGCGTGTCTGTGAGTTGAATAGGCGCGCATCAGTGTGCGCCTGTAGGTTTGACATGCACGCATCAGTGTGCGCCTGTAGGTTTGACAGGTGCGCACTGATGCGCATCTGTAAAATGAATAGGCGCATGTAAGGGCACGCCTGTGAAGTGAACAGGTGCACACTGATGCGCTCATGTTCAGTGTATAGGTGCGCATATATGAACGCCTGTGAAATGAACAGGCGCGCATGGGTACGCGCCTATGGGAACAAAAACCGCGCCTAGGAGGCAAGGTTGAAGGGTAAAAAACAAGTCTTTTTGATGTTGTTAATGGTTATCTGAGCTAATATAGGACTCTAGGTTGGTTGCAGGTGGCCAGTAGTGATGATGCCAGTGCAGTGGTGAGAGCGAGACTGGGCCCATTTGCGAGATGTTGTGGCCATTGAGGAGCCTAGGGTGAGAGCGACTTTAGTAACCTATGGGTTGCTAAAGTTATTTGAGTGCCCGTTGATATGGGCACAAGAGTATTTACTATAGTTCCTGCTCCAGATGTGGAGTCCAGAGCTGCACTGCTTCCTCGTGCAAGGAGAGCAGATTCCCTTCACTGCGGTGGAGGATGTATATTTTCAGACTGGGCTCCCCTTTCAGGGAATGCCCCTACTGGCAGAGCCTGTGCTGCCGAGGGAGACGACCCTTGTTACGATCGGCCAACGATACTGTTCAGGTGAGAAATTCATGTCTAGGACTATGGTGAGCATTAGTGCTATAGACTCCCTGGCTCATCGTTGCATAGCGGCGATGATTGTTTGTGTATATGGGTCACTTGTGACCCAATGGATTAGTGGTGGCCAACTGCTGGTGTTGGAGAGAGTGGTGGGCGGGGAGCAGTTCACGTGGGGACTGACGCTGCATGCATAGATGATAGCACAATTGGACCATTGTTGGTCCAAAGGTACAGGAGAGTTCACTTTTGGGTCTATCCTGGTAGCCTAGTTTTTAGAGAGGGTGCCGATGTTGCACCCGAGGGTTCTGCTGGAGATACTGAGGCCACGAGAGCCACGTTTAAGGTAGTGGTCTATAGTTTTGGTTCGCCACGGTGGTGGAGAAGGTGGCCACTATTTTTCAGCAGATGCGGCATGGATATGGTGACAGATGTCGCATGTAGTACTTTGGTACCCCTATGCTGGGGTTGACTTTCGAGGTGACCCGGATATGGTGCTACCTCCAGGGGAGGTGTTTGACCATCGAGGTATATTTAGTATTGTGTATGTTTTTTATTTATGTTGTCTTTTGAGATATCAATCCATATGTATGTGATATAGATGTTGATACTATCTATTTGTTTGTTGTTTTGTGCATGTGCAGATGTGGCACCTCGCAGGCACAAGGTGGATATGCAGAGAGCATTGGCTTGTCGAGAGCTAGAGAGACTTTTGCATGGAGAGAGACATCGGCGGGATGATGACGCGGGGAGACCACTAGAGCTCGAGAGGGAAGCAAGGAGGAGCTGGTTCGATGACCCTGGTGCGGGGCCATCACATGCTCCTCTCGCAGCGGTCGGAGTGGACTTCGATGACATACACCGTCATTTGGAGACGGTGCTGCAAGATGTGCCTGAGGGAATGTGGACATGTATCCAGGATAAGAGATTCCTGGAGCAGTGTGTGGGGGTGATGCCACCATGGTGGGCCATAGTGCAGTGAGCAGCAGTGCTTGCTATGATGACGAGTGGATGCCTGCCACCTAGGCAGGAGGGTCCTGTGGGTGGTCTACCACCACCGCCTGGGGCAGGTGGTGGTGCGATAAAGTCACCATGACTGATGTATGATGTATATATTTTTGGTTGTATTTAGGATGATGAGCTGATTTTGTGTACCGAGGTGCTGCATTGGCCTTTAGGTACATGTATTTTTGTATGTAAACATTCGGATGGCCTGATGTGCCTATATATATATATATGAGTATACATATTTTGAGATCCCGATGTTGTGTACATGTGTTTTTTGTTAATGTTTTTTTATGATGTCTTTTCTAGATGTATGATATGATAGGATTTGTGAGATGTTTTATGTATGTGTAGATGGATGTGATATATGCCAATATAACACCCTGTTAGCTATTTGATCTATTGTTTGATTCAATTGTCTTGGAATATGTGTAAATGTAATGGAATCAAAATGTCGAGATAAAATCCTAACCTGCAGGTATTTGCAAAAGAGGCACGGATCGCGTACACGGTATACATTGTTGAGATGGACAACGACTAGTTGAGAGTCGAGGAAGACGCTAAGGTGGAAAATATGATGACGCTGGGCATCGGCCAGGAGGCCAATGACCGCAGTGTATTCGGCTTGGTTGTTGGTTACTGGTCCCAAACATATGCCTCTTGAATGTAGCATTTCATGTGAGGGGGTGTAGAGAGGCCAAGCAGCCGAAGCGAGATTTTGTGTCCAACGGCTGGCGCCATTGACATAATCAATGTGGTAGGCTAGTGGAGGAAGCATCTGTCAATAGCACAAAGGATAGTTTAGATGAGAGGGTAGGAGGAAAAAGATTAAAAACACTAAAAAAGAAAAAATAACCTAAAGTAGAATGACTACTTCTAAGAATAAAATTTCTTGAGATATAACCCATTGACAGGTTCCTTGAGTGAGAGGCCTTCGGGGGAGGCCAAGATGTATGCACCTTTGGTGAGGCAATGTTGGATAATGTAAGGGCCATGCCAAAGTGATTCGAACTTGCCGTGGCCAAAGGTATCATGAGCGATATCATAAGCCAGAACGAGGTCGCCTTCGCGAAATGAGCGAAGGTTGACATGGAGATCAAAGGTAGCCTTGGATCATTTTTTAGCTGCCTCATTGTTCTGTAAGGAATATTGATGATCTTCATCCAGAGACTCCAAGTTCAACAAGCGCTACTCCATTGGAGCAGTGTCAGGTAATAGCTCAATTGCGGTGCGTAAGGTGGGAATTTCGCACTCGATGGGAAGAGTTGCCTCGACCCCATGGACTAAATGGAATGGCATGAAACCAATAGCGGTCTTTACTGCCGAATAACATATGATGCCAATTGGTTTTATGTTTATTAACCGTGCACTGTAACATGGTCTTGAGGAATTTGTTCACTGCCTCGACCTGTTCGTTTGACTGAGGGTAATATGGTGAGGCAAACTCATGAGAGATGCCCAACCGAGATGAGAGTTCGACGAAGATCTTATTCTCAAAGTGTTTCCCATGGTCAGAAATAGGTTGGAGTGGTACTCCAAAATGGGATATGACGTGGTTAAAGAAAAAACGCACTGCAGTGTCAGTGGTGTTGTTGAAAGTGGGCATAGCTTCGGCCCATTTGGTGAAGTAATCAATGGTGACAACAATGTATTTGTGACCATTGCTAGAGGGGGGATTACAAGTCATAAAGTTGATGCCCCATTTACAAAAAGGGCCCGTAGTAATGACAAGGTGAAGAAGAGTGGGGGGAGCTCAGGCTTTGTTGGCATAGAGCTGACATTGCTCACATCTTTTCACGGCATGAATGCAATCGTGAAACAGGGTAGGCCAAAAGTAACCAGCCTGGATAATCTTTTGAGTAGTGGATATACCTGAAAGATGGCCCCCACATGCGCCATTGTGGTAGTCATTTAAGACTCTGTCGACCTTGTCAATAGTCAGGCATCGACGAAGAATGGTGTCGATGCCCCGCCGGTATAGGATGTCTCCGATGAGGAGATAGTAGGGGGCCTGATGGCGAATACGCCGACGATCATCTCATGATAGGTGGTTACTGAAATTTTGAGTTCATAGGTAGACGAGAAGGTCGCCATACCAAGGATCATCTAAAGCGATGTAAAAGAGATATTCATCAGGAAATTCAGTGTTGACTGGGGCACTGGTGGTGTCAGAGGGGAGGTTCGTGACAAGTTCGACGAGAACGAGGGCCTTCTTACTTTTAGGTGTTGAGAACTCGAGGTCGTACTCTTGAAGGATAAAAATCCATCGAGCAAATTTTCCGTTGACTTATCAACGGCTGAGCAAATATTGCATAGGGTTTGAATCTGCGACGACCTTTGTGGTGCGAAGAAGAATGTAATGGCGCAGTTTCTGGACTGCAAGGACAACTGCAAGAGAAAGTTTCTCTTCGTGTTTGTACTTCAAGGGTGGTCCTGAGAGGTTCTTACTAACGTAGTAAATGACTTGTTCATGATTGTCATCTCTGATTTGGACAAGGATGCTGGCTTCTGATACAGCTGATGCTTATACGTAGAGGATGTAGTCGCGATTGTAGTCAGGTGCACTAATTAAAGGTGCATTTGAAAGTGTTGCTTTAAGATCATCAAATGATTGTTGGGCATAGTCGTCCCATTGAAAAGGGATGTCGTGACGTAGTAAGCAGAGGAAACCGTGTGCACGTATGGTGTAATCAGGAACAAAGCGTTTAAGGAAGTTGGCTTTGCCCTGTAGACTCTGAAGTTGTCGTAAATTCTGGGGAGGTGGAATTTCGGTGATAGCTTTAACTTTGAGGGGGTCCATGGTAATACCGCTTTGGGAAACAATAAAATTGAGGAGGCGCCCTGCGGTGACACGGAACACACACTTGAGAGGGTTCAAGCGGATGTTGTACTGACGACACTGTTGAAAGATGATTCGTAAATCATCGAGGTGCTGAGTGCATTTCTTGGATCGAGCTGTGAGTTCATCCAAGTATGCTAGGATGATTGTAGCCAGATCATGGAAGATGTATTTCATTGCCCGCTGGAAGGTTGCGCCAGCATTTTTTAAGCCGGAAGGCATGACACGATATGCAAAAGTACCCCATGGGGTAGTGAATGTAGTTTTGTACTAATCGGCTGGGTGGATTTGGATTTGGTTATAGCCAGAGAATCCGTCCATAAAGGAAAGAGCTTCGTGGAAGGTGCAATCGTCGATAATTTGATCGATGAATGGCGTTGGAAAGTTGTCTTTGGGACATGCGTTATTGAGATCATGAAAGTCTGTGCAAACGCGGATAGTGCCATGTTTTTTGTCGACGGGTATAGGGTTGGAAACCCATGAAGTATAAGCGATGGGATAAATAAACCCGACAGCGTATAATTTGTCAATTTCGGCTTTGATAGCCGTGGATTTGGATGGGTGTAGCGGTCGCTGTTTCTGGCGAACTGGTGTGATGTCAGGCCAGGTGTCAATGCGATGCTTGACAATAGAGGGATAGAGGCCAGGAATTTTTGTGTATGACCAGTTGAAAATATCCCTATATTCCTGGAAGAGGACTTTATATGCGGCGATTTCCTGAGGAGTACAAGCAGCTCCAATGATGATTTCTTCGACGATGACATTTTTAACAGAAATGTCGATTTTGATTGTGGGGGAAATGTTGGCCATATTACCTTCTTCAAAAGCGTCGGGGGCAGGAATGGGATTGTTGAACCAATATATAGGTCCTAACGAGATAAAATTTTTGGTTTCGACCGCATAAATGGGGTTTTGGTTAGGAGGCATGAGGGTTTCCTGTGGAAAGAAGAGTGCACGATGATGTAGTGTGTCCCAGGGAGAGTTTGGGCAGTGTAGCTCTTCCAATATTTCCTCATCGCATTGGAAACGGTGGGAATATAAGGGGTCGTGAGGAGTGATCTCGATGACAGTTTGGTTTTCCCCTGAGGGTGAAGCAGAGGGGGTAATGCGAGGGGATGGTGAGGGTTCACTCAACATAAACCATATATTGAAGTACTGAGGGGTACCTGTGGTGGTTGGGTGGAGAGTGTCCATAGGAGAATGAGCAGGAGAGTTGGGTGGGTTACGGAGTAAATCCTCAGATAGGCCATCTAAGAACCAAGGAGGCGTTGGGAGTGGCTCGGGTTCGGGAGAAATGACATGAAGATCCTCTAGCGATGAGGTAATGTCAATTATTGCCTCTGTGGGTTGGTGATGTAGAGCCAATTGACGTTGCCTATATTCTAGGATCATAGGATACTGGTATGTAAAATGAGCCAATGAATCACAAAGAGAACAAGGGAATCTCAGAAGTTCATTGACTGAAGTGGTGACATAGCAGATGTCAGTGATATTTGAAGAGGATGTAGCAGGGCGTGGGTTGTTCTGGAAGTTCTGGCATACAACAGATAATGTCTGTCGGAAGTGTCGCAGTGCTGGGCAATGACGGGTATAATGGACGTACTCTGAACAGATAGCACAAGCATATTTGGTCCTCAACCCTTTAATACTGGAAGGGGTGGTGGTAGTAGTGGGACTAGCAGTAGTGACGGGTGTTGTGGGAGTTTGATTAAGGGGGATCAAATTCCATAATTCAGGTAGTGATGGACAATTGTTGGTTTGGTGGCCCTCTTTCTCACATAGTACGCAAGGTGGTGGGATGCATGGAGGAAGTGGAGCGGTGGGCTCTTTCTTCTTTCTTCGGCCCCCAGTTGTAGCAGGGGGGTTGGGGAGTATGGGGATGGTGGGGGTAAGGATGCGAATCATCATGGGGAGGCCTTCCTGTGGGGGAAGGGATGGGCGATGGACCATCTCAGGTGGGTGTAAATACCACACTGGGATGGCTAACACCATATTGGGTAGTGTGAGCATTGCGGCTACCTGGAAATCTTCTATACCAGGTGGAGGGTAAAAGAAGGGAATTTGTGTGAGGGGTTAGGGAACTGTCTCCCAGATGGGACTATGCTCTTGAGGGGATGTGGATTCATGGACGTCTAGGGTCGACGACTACGCAGGAGGCTCCGGTGGGAGTGGTTCTGCGACTATTGAGATGTCAGGAATGACTGAAGCCTCCTGAGGAGGATTAGCATCCTCGGTGTGGGTTCTGTTAGATGAGATGACACATACTTGATTAGCAGGGTGAAGGAGTGGTGGTGCTCCATCCCTAACAAGGATGGATCTTTAAAAATTCCAGGACCCATGTCTATGAGTGGATATGCGTCTTAGTTGGTACGGATGAGAGGAAGAATGTTATCGATATTGGCAGATGGGTTAGGCTCATAATGTGAGACTTGGTCGATGGTCACAATCTTCCCGTTGTGGGGGAACATGATTGTCTGAAAGACAGAGGATGCCACTACCTTCATACCATACATGTAGCTACATCTGAACAAGATATTGTAATCGAGCGGAGCATCAATAACTTCGATGTCAATGAGAATAGTTTTTCCCCCGAGTTCCATGGGGACATTTTGGAAGAGCCCTTCAGGAGATGATGGTCATCCATCATAAGCTCGTAATGTGATGGCGGAGGGTATGAGTTCCGGGGAACCAAGTTTCTTCCATACTGTTTTGGACATGATGCATGTAGATGCACCTTCATCGATGATACACTGATGAATGGTGATGTTCCGTATTTTCATGGGTATTTGAATAGAGACCAGGGCAGGAAGATGAGGTTCACTGCTATCAAGATCAAAGGTGATGAGTCGAGTATCAGTCGGGTCGACTACCCCTAAGGTGGAAAGTAGTGATTTCCACTGTGTAGGACAAGTCTGGAAGACTTCCAAGACTGACATGGTAGCCGGGGATTGTGCTAAGTCGTCGACCAAGCTATAGTTATGAGCTTCCCTAGCCTGTGGGTTGTGGACATTCCTACACAAGGGGATGCGAGGGATGCGTAGTGGTGGTTCGGCAGAAGGGCGAGGGATTACCAACGGGGGTCTTGTTGGTCTAGGATTTTTCTCTGGAGAGATAGGAGTAGACTCAGCTGGTGTATGATACTGACGATTACACATTTGCAGAAGGATTTCTTCCTCACTAGTGAGGAGAATTGTTCACTCTGCTGGATTGTTGGGGTTGTGGTATTGACCTACCTGAGGTGGGGGATGTTGCGTATCCTATTGGGTGTTTATCACACCTTGATGTGGAATAGTATTTTGCAGCACGATGGGAGGGGGTTGTTGTGCATATTGTTGTGGTGCCTACTGAGGGGCAGGTGGTGCAGGAGAAGGGGGAAGGCTCCCAGAGTATTTCAACCATTTGAAATCGGCGATCTGGGGGAAATGGTGAGTGTAATGACCAAAATCACCACAAAGGGCACAAGGGAAGATGGTTTTGACATTAATCCGCCCTTGGCATTTGTTGGTATTAGTGCCCCCTTGGGGGTTTTGGTTTCCTTGGTTCTGATTGCCCCCAGTGAGTTGGTGTTGTGGGGGTTGATTCCCACCTTGTCCTGGGTTGTTGTTATTCCTATTCAGTTCTTTCTTCTTGGAATTGTTCAAAGGGTGAGTTGGGTTGGCTGTGTTCAACTATTCAAAATTTTGGTATTGTTGAGCAGCAGAGGGTTGAACAAAATTTACCCCCACGTGAGGATGTGGGGGAGCCATGGGCTGTGGTGGACCAGGAAAAGGGAAGTATGGATTTTGTGGCGGTACTGATCCATAAGGTACATAGGAAGGCGTAGTGCTTTCGCTAGTACTATAAGCTGATGTTGAGGGAGTACCACTAGTGGCTGGAAGAGGTGGATGTATGGGAGGTGCCGGTGGTGGTCCACTGATGGGTGGAGGTATAACAATAGGGTATGGATGTTGATAAGGGGGTGGGGGGTAATAAGAAGTGCCCCCATATGCCAACAAATATTGAGGTGTTCCATACATCAGTGGTGGTTGGGGTTGTGGACCATGGTGTGTGGTGGTACCGATTAGTCCGTCTGCTGAGTGAGACGTCTCAGGTTTCTCTTGGCCAAATGGCACAGGTTTTGGAAGATCAGGAAGTACTGTGTATAAGTACCCTGACTATGCATAGATGAGGTCATACTTTTGGGCCTTACTGATGGCTTCCTCTTCGGATTGAGGGAAGGTGGAAGCTACATCCTTACCAAGTAGAGAGACAAGTGATCTAAGAAACCATTCGAGACATTGTTGCTTGGTGGTTTCTGCTTTACACAAACTACGTCGCATACGCCACTCATGAATGTGGTCAGCGATGTGGGTGGTTGAGGTTTGTTTGAAGTTAGATAGTAGTTCTAGGCCATTGTCATGGCGGATGGGTAATTGGAAGAAGGTCAAGAATGCTTTGGCCAATGACTCAAAGGTCGTATGGGACCCTGATTTTTCTTCGACATACCATTTGGCTGATGGGCTAGTGAGTGTGCATTGAAATAATCACAGTCTGATGGAATCATCCATAATGCCATTATAAGAACACCATAGATGAAAGGTCATGACATGGTTGGCGGGGTCATCCCCCACCTTTCCTTCAAACTTTGGGATGTCTGAAGGAATTTTTGTTGGCATTGCAGGCCATGTGGCGTCATGCAATATAGGATCATTGTTAAGTTTGGTGAGATCCGGTATGTTGAGAGAGGCCAAATATGGCATCTGTAGTGGGGGCGGAGGTTTAGCTCCAGCCATAGTGTGTTGTGAACCTGACCCTTGATGGGGACTAGGTGGGTTGGTGCTTCCTCCTTGAGAGGAATTGGGTCCCCCGCTTCCATGCAAAGGAGAGCAAGTGAATGGATGACCTTGGGAAGTGGACCCAAGTAATGTAGAACCAAGCAAAGCTAATCCTAAGATAGTAGCACTCACAGGAGTGTGTGAAGGAGGTACTGATGAGTGGGTACGACCAGATACTCCCCCTAAGATAGGAGGGAGGTTTAGCAATCGTCGTGAACGACAGGGGTTCTGTGGTTCCCCTATGATGTCAGACTAGTTGTGTGAATGTGTGCAAAAAGTAGTGAGTGAAATATAGAAACAAGAGTCTTTGTTGTGACTGTTTACACAATATATATATCCAAATCAAACTGTAATCAGATGTGCATCATACATAAAATGTGAAAGAAG
>ML859128.1:0-14069 GCA_009831015.1 Picea engelmannii | reverse complement strand
TTTCAAGAAGAAACTATGTGAGTGATGGGTGACTTTTGTGTGTGAGTGAAAGTGTGCCAAGTTTTAGTTAATTAGATGTCACCTTGTTGCATGTGGACTTTGCTTGGTCCTTACAAGAGTTTTATTACCTAATTAGCTAGATGTCTTTGGTACAACCTTGCAGAATTCAAAATCCCTAGGAAGCTAGCATGTGGACATGTGGGTCCGTTACTATCCTTTAACTCCCTATGTGTGAGGTAATCTAGAAAAAGCATGAAACTATCCTAGATTGAACATGTGGGCATGTATGAGCCCGTTACAAACCTTTAAACTCTCCTAGTTTTTTTATCTAAGAAAGCAAAATTCCAACCACTATTCTATCTTTGTAGCATGTGGGCATGTATGGACCCATTACAAGTTTAAAATGTGTTTGAAAAATAAAACTAAGAGGGGTCCCAAGAAGGGTCGTTGTCCTCTCCTAAAGGATTTAAACTTTTTTAAGGGAGATGAGATTGTTTTCACAATCTTTTTCTGATTGTCAAGATCGCTTGAAGGCGCGAGAGAAGAGCATACTCAAGGATTGTTACTTCAACTTCTAGTCCCAAATGTGAGTTATATGTGATTAAATATGATTGTCCACTTATGTTTGAAAATCAAAACTAGCCATCCATGTGGCAAAAAGAAAAGAAAGGAAATTGATTTTTATCCTCCTAAGTGCCTATGTTTGTTTGACTAACCCCTTTATATGATGAGGGGACTAAGTGTAGTGTGGCTTTACAGCATTTTAGACATCATATTTAAGAAGACAGATGGCCTTCTCCACATCCAATGATCTTACAAAGTGAAATTTCTTTCAAATGCGCAGCCCCTAGTGTACAGAGAGGCACACAGAGCATAGGCGCACGAATAGAGATGAGTTAGAAAGAACATGCGCGCAGAGAAAGGCTGTTGCTAAAGCGCATGCACACACGATGCACGTCTATGGGGTATAATACCTGTGCACCTGTAACAAACGGCCGAGAAAGAAAATACGAATGGATTTCTCTCAATTCTCTTGTGAATTGACTGGTTAGCAGGTCGACAGAGGCTGGTTTGTGCACCTGCAAGTTAAAAAAACTAAAAGGAAAGAAAGATAAACCCAAATGAGGGAGGAATTTGATACCTTTCCCCAGTATGGTCGCCAATCTGTTTGCACCCTTTTCGTCACCTTGGTGAGAAAATAAGGGGTGCTTACATTCTCAGTTGGGTCTTGCTGAGCATGACAGCTGTAGAGGAAAGAGTTAGAGAAATAAATACAAAACTATAAGAAAGAATTAAACTAATACAAACTAAAATCATAAGCATATGGATAAAGAAATAACAAACACAAAAAGACCAATATCACCAATGTTTTTAGGCTGATCTATTGATGAAATCAAATCACAATGAAGAAAGGGGACTATGAGTCCCTTCTTCCTCCAAAGGAAGGCTCTTTGACCCTCACAAGCTTGCTCTCCTTACAACAAGAAAATGAAAATGGTGATGAAATAACTCCTAGCACATCCACTCAATGGAGAGGTGGATTGCTCAATGAAATGGTGCCAATGTGTTATTTCCAAGGAGTGATTCCTTAAAACAATATAGGCAACATAACATTACATGAAATTCCTTGAGAAAATGAGGTTTCTTCATGGATTTTTATAGAATTACAATGGATTATTGTGTAACTCCTTTGTAGTGTGAAAAGAGGCTCTTTAGGGCTTTATTAGGTCTTTGACCAACCTACCATGCAGATTCAACTCATATTTGAGGGTCAAATCGGCTTGGGAGCTGATCCATAAGTGGTTGGGAGGCCGACCATTTCAATAAATGCACCGTTTAGCAGGTGTGCGACTTTTTGAGCTATTAGTCGTGCATCGTGCGCTTGTGCGGGATATTCACATTCCTGTTACACGCATGCATGTGTGCGCCCAATGTCTGCAAGGCGCCCTTCAATTTTTACTACTTTGTATAGTTTTTAACCTTTTTGGAATGCTGTGAAATTAATTCAGTGCCATGAATGACTTCATTACTGTTTGACGATGCTGAGTTCTTATCGCCATGTGCGGACATAATTTTAGTGATAACAGAGATATTATTTACAATCATTCATCATGATTAAAATTCAACCCTATGGTTGTGATAAGTCATCATTTTCACTGCTGGACAGTCTTTCATACATGAACAACAAGTCTGCTACGCAACAATAACCTACAACAAAAACGTAGTGAAATGCGCAATACACTGTGAAAATAGGTGATAAATATGACATCGTATCTCACTGATAAAAACCTATTTTTAGAAACTGAGAGACATTTTGTATTTAATTTCGTTATAAATAAAAACCTCTCTCCATTTCTTTAAATTCATCTCCATATGGATGGAATAAGTGTCACAAAAACATGTCTCAGACAGAAAATCATGAAAGCTGAAAAATAGGGCTCAAAGATTCCTTTGAATCTCCCAATCGATGACACATTTTTCAAATATGAGAGAGTTTTTTATTATTGGCTTTCCCTTGACAAAAAAATCTCAATGATTTAAAAAATGCTTCTCCAGTTGGTCAGAAATTGATCTTTAAGTTGACCACTAAACCAGTAATTTTCACAGTGTGACCTGTAGTCAGTGTGCAAGAAAATCCATTGTGCGACAACATTCTATGCATGATAGCCCACTGTGTTACGAAATCCACTGCGCAAATACATTCTCTACGCGATGCGCAGTGAATTTTGAAGTGCACAGTTGCAAATGGAAAAGGGAATAAATAAATTAAAGCTTCTTTTTTAAAATGAACCTTGGAGATGTTAGATGTTGCCAATAATAAAAACAATATGGGTGCTAACATGCATGAATTTTCAAATTGTTGACAAACCTATAACATTAGATATGAAAATCATGGTGCTAACATCTTGCTCCAATAGGGATGATTTCCTCCCTGTGAGGTAGAAAATAATAGTAGAACAGGTGCCAATCCATTGGGCTTTTCCCAAAATCAACTTTCCAACTGTAACTTGTAACCTGCATCCACTGAAAACCCAAAACTATATATGCTCCAAACTCAAAACTGAAACTAAGATGAAAATGAAAACTTCAAATTGCTAAAAGAAATGCTCATAGTACTGAGCTTATTCGCACTCCTTCCTACCCTAACTGCTGAAAAAGATGCCAATCAAGTGAAATCAAAATGTCAATGCAACCATGTAAGCACTTTATCCACCATTGTATTTCTTTGTACATGATTTCTCCAAATCTTGTTTACTGTTAAGTCATTCAAAAATTTATCTATAAATTCAAATCTCAAAAAATAAAAAACATTGAGACTGCTTTCCACCTCCAACAAAAATGCAAATGGTTCCTCCAGAACACACATAAAACTATAATCAAGGTTCACCCCTTCCACTGCATCCTTGTTTTCATGCAATTAAAGTTGTTATTCACCACAGAGAGGATGAAAAATATGTTGAGACTGCTGGAAGTAAAAATATTCTGACTTAGAAGACTAGCATATTTATTTCCAAGATGATAGTTGATCACAGGCTACAAATCTGAACTGAGATACCCTTCCATGTAATCATCAACACGGTCATTAAAGGTATGAGAAGGTTGTTGGTCTTACTCACTGATAACAATTTTATCATGTAAAACAGTGTTACTGTGAATGCAGACAGACTTCTCTTCTTCTTTTGTTATCTCATGATTTGCTTTCAACAATTCAAAGGAAGAAAAACATAATGGAAGATAAATTTCATTTGCAAGTCCATTGCTTTGTTCATATTCAACATCATGCCTGGAGGATTTATGATTTGAAACATTATAAACATTTTTCTTCAGCAATTTGAAAGTTGCAAAACCCAATGGCAAAGTTTTTTTATCTAATTCAAAACTTTCTTCATTTTCTTCACTGTTGTCATATGCACATTTGCCAATTTCTTTGGGTTGTTGAAAACAATCATTTTTAGATTCGGAAAGTGCAACTACTTGTTCTGAAGTGTCAACCTCATAAGAATCATTGTACCCATCATACCTGAGTTCACCAAAAACCTTTGTAATTTCATCAAACATGAGAATTGGGGCAACAACATTTTCTTCTGCAAGCTGATCTGGAAATTCACATTCATGGTCGTCTACAAATGTATACATAAAATAGTAAGTTTCTAGCTCATGATGGTATGGATCTAAATTTAAATCAATATCAAAGAAATTAAGGAGAGTAGCTTGTTATTCAAACTAATCATCATTATTTTCAAACACATCCTCATGACATCCTTCAAGAAAACTTATGACATGATTAGCCTCCTGCATATTATGCACAGTCTCTGGTTCCTCAAATTTCAATTTCTCATCCAAAATCTAATTTTGTAGTTCCTTACATGCTTGAATGTTTTCTGCAACTTCCCGAGCATTTTTCAACATCTGTTTCAAACACATAGAATTCCTCTCCATCAAAAGAAAAGATAAGTCTGATTGAAAGACTGTTACATAATGGAGCATGGCAACAGTTTCAGGAGGTTGGACTTCTTTTTGCAGTTTATAATAAAGACTAGAAAACCTCCTACTAAAATTTGAGATGGTTTCATCTTTCATTTTTCTCATGGAATAAAACTCTGAAAGGAGTAGATCCCATGACTTTCTCTCACCCAAAAATCTATGAAAATATTCCCTCAATTCATCCCATGAGCTAATCAACTGAGGCTGCAAATTTTTGAACCATGCTTTGGAATCTCCTTATAAGGACTGAGAAAAGGTCCTCATAGACACATCATCATGTTCAATATAAAAAAGGTATATAAAATGTTCAAAGACTTGAATATGTTTTTCAAGTGAATGTCCATCAAGATCTCCATCAAACCTAGGAAGGTACTTATAATGTATCATAAGAAAGTCATGAAGGATGGAAGGAAATTTAAGAGAAATGTATCTTTCTTGAATCTTGGAGGGTGTAGCATTAAGAACAAAAGGTACAAGCTCAACTTTGGTTTCATTAAGCTCACAAGAATGATCATGAACATCATATGGCTCAGAGGAAGGAGCTTGGTGAATATCGGTTATACAAGAAGAAGGAGGTATACCTATAGATTGCAATGAAGGATATACAAGGGTAGATCTCTGGGCTTCATTTAAGTGGAGAAATATTCTTTTGAAAAACTCAGGAAAGCACAAGAAGATATTGATAAAACAGAAAAGTACTTCTTGAACTAAACTTAATCTTGAGTACCTTATTTTTCCATACTGCTCTTCCATATCTTTGTCAACAGGTCTCATTCTCCAGTGGAGTCTTTGAATCACATTTGAATATTAACTGGAGTCTCCATGAAAAATTTAGCTCTAGATTCTTCTGCCAGTGGAATCACCTTCACCTGATTTTATGATGTGTGGAGTTGCCAGAGAAGAAATATAGCCAATATGTGTCTAAGTGTCTACTATTCTCAGACCTTAGAACTGAAACAATGTCATTCTTCCCAGGGAAAGTTTCATTCAATTCCATCCTCGACAATGACACCAGAATGTTACCACTCCATAAATCTATTCAACTGATAAACAGATGACAAATGTAACTTTTTCAACCAACTTTGAGACCCAAAACTAGCCTTTTGGATCTGGAGAGGGATCTCTCAGAAATGGCAAGATCTCCACATAGGATATGACTTTGAAAACAATGGCTAGATTTAACACCTTTGATAAAATGCGCTCTGGTTATATTGGCACAAGAAAGTAAGACTTGGGCTATGGGGTCAGTCTGAGGAAGAGATGGGACAAATGAATCAGTGACTGAACTCGAGAGGATAAGGCTAGGTGAGAAACAACCTTTAGTGTAAAACTATAGTGTGTGGAGGGAGAAATTACAGGAAGTAACTTAGGAGCACTGCTATGGACGAATTCAGAGTTAGCTTTAGAGGAAAACGTTTTGTCTAAGTGGCACGAACAAGGGGCGATGTAAAACAAATACACAAGTTCAATAATTCATTCCAAAATAGATAGAAAGAGATATGAAATAAGGATAACAGGAAATCACATATGCAAAGAAAGAAGCATAATACATCCAATTGTTACAACTAGAATCTTATCATCAAGCTACATGACCTTTGCATTAAATTCCGGTCAAAACCTCAGATTATATACAATAGTTGTTGTCTACCACATTTTCCAAACAACCCCGTTTACATGAAAATTATCCCCATATATAGAAATCTAATGTCACCCTTGGCTTCTATGGTCGAATTAATTCCTCCTAGAATCATGGATCCGTTTTCTTTGGAAGAGAATGATAACTTCAATGGATTCACTAAAAATGGAAAACCTGACTTTTCCAAATCATAATTGTAACCAAGATATTCTTTACAATCATTGATCATGATCAAAATTTGACCCTATGGTTGTGATAAGTCATCATTTTCACTGCTAGACAATCTGTCATCCCTACACAACAGTAACCTACAAAAAATAAACAACGGAATGCGCAACAAACTGGGAAAATAGGCATTAAATATGACATCTTATCTAACTGATAAAAAACCATTTTTTTAAACTAATATAGTTGTTTGTATTTACGCTCTTTATAAATAAAAACCTCTCTCAGTTTCTTTAAATTCATCTCCATATGGCCAGAATAAGTGTCACAAAAACATGTCTCGGACAGGAAATCATGAAAGATGAAAAATAGGGCTCAAAGATTCCTTTGAATATCCAAATCCGTGACACATTTTGCAAATTTGATAGAGGTTGTTATTATTTGGCTTGTCCTCAACAAAAACCTCTCGGGGAGTTTCAAAATTATTCTCCATTTGGTTAGAAATTTATCTTTAAATTGACCACTAAACCAGTAATTTTCGTAGTGCGACCTATAGCCTGTGCGTAGGAAAATCCACTGCACGACAACATTCTATGTGCGATGAAATCCACTGTGTGAAAAAATCCTATGCATGAAAAAATTCTTTGTGCGACAACATCCTCTGTGCGACAAAATTCTCTGTGTGGTGGGTAGTGAATTTTGCAGCGTGCAGTTGCAAATGGAAAAAGGAATAAATAAATTAAAGCTTCCTTTTGAAAATGACCCTTGGGGATGTTAGATGATGCTATTCATAAAATAAATATGTGTTCTAACATGCATGACTTTTAAAATTGTTGAAAAACCTATAACCTTAGCTATGAAAATCATGGTTCTAACAAGATGTTTGGCAGCAACTGGGAAACTGTATCTAGTGTCAGGGGGATGACTAGACATGGGGTTAAATTGTGCCAGAGGCGTGGTAAAGTGGGAAAACATAGAGATCAGGGGTACATGGACTATGGGATACTCTAGGTGTGTGGACGATGCCAACATGAGTAGAGGATAGTGAATTCCCCAACCAAGGGTGACATGGGTTTCTTTTCTAGAAAGAGAAGGTCATCAAGGGTGACAAAAAAAAGCTAAGTAAATACTGGAATCACAGGATTTTTACAATTACCAAGTAAATAAAGAATAATTTGGGATGAGTGTACAGATAAAGAAATGGGTTCCCCAGTTCAATATGGCTTGACCTGTGATGGCGCAAGTTGCGTGGAGAACTAGTGGGGGGTGGGGGGCCCATTGGTGGGTTTTTGTATGAGGGAAATGAATGGAAGGCAATCTGTAGATGGGAAAACTAATTGTGGATGAAATGGAAGGTTAATGATACTTTGGAGGATTCGAAATAGAACTGTGATGAGATAACCTAGGAGTCCATTGGGAAAGCTATAAAAATGAGGAGAAGGAGTATGTGGCCGATTCTCAGAAATGCGTAAGACTATCGGGACTCCCATCTCTAGGGGGTGAAATCATCATGAGTTTCAAAGTGTTAAGGGGGACTATGAATGGGGAAACTCTTGTGGGGGAGAGTGCTACTGGGTGATAGTAACAAAATGCAACTGAGGTGATAGTACTGCAGAGCCGGATGTAGGGACCCTAAAGGAAAATGTCAGAGGGTGTGACTAGTAGATGCAATTGATATTTAGAGGGAATGATTACATGTCAGTGTCAATCATATACCTGAAGGGGATGCATAGGTTTGTGATGACCAAGTACCTACACACATGAAAATTGAATAACCGACATGAAAAATATCTGAAGATATAGAACATATAACAATTATTTGATAATTTTGAACATGAACATGTGTACCTAGACGTGATGTGAGAAAAATGCTCCCCCAGGGCCGAGTGCATTGTGACCCGGGGAATGTGGCTTTGTAGGAAATGGTACCTTGATCTTGTGTCTGATGATGGATCAGAAAAAAGAGATTCTGAGATCCTCTAACTGAGTGTGGAAGTTTGGCAAAAAGGGACTATATATGGTTGTGTGGCCCACATTGCCACCTCATTTGTACCCACTTCTATAGTGAATTGATGAGAGGCTTTGGAGGAGTTTATGAGATTAAGGGAGTTCGAACCAACCAATATAGGATTTGAAAGAGTCAGGTTAGTGGTCCCATCCTCTTGCACAGTAGCTAGTTTCCATTTTTTAGGTAGGGGTTGTACGGAAGGCCATACAAGGGATTTTGTAGGGGTGGGTCCATCAATGCGCGAGAGAAGGAAGGATACCCACAATGATATGCATGGGTATAATTCCCTCTCTCACACATGATGTGAGGCTGTGGTGAAGACAACCATGCATGGGGGTGTGTGGTTGGGAAAAATAGGTGTGCATGTGATGCATGCCTGTTCGAATTACAACTACGCACTATGTGTTGTTGTTTCTCAGACAATTACGCTTGAGTGCATAGTTGTGTAGAGAACAGGTGTGGATGAGTGTGCACCTATGGGTGTGATAGATGTACATTTATGCACATATATTTCTCCTACAATTGCACATATATGTAAATAATAGGTGCGCGCCTGTGGGGGTGACAACCACACACTTGAGGTGAAGCTAAGGGGTTTTTTGAAAATTTGAATTTGTTGGTATTTTTGATAAATGATGATTGTTGACCAAGTGTTTTCTGTGTGAATGTTGGTGATAATTTTATCACGCCAGTGCACTGGAGGGAGTGTGACTAGGAGCACCTCCGGGAGGTGGTGAGAGAGGATTCAGGTGTTCGAAGACTCTTGGCATCTTGTGGGTTGCTCAAGTTCTTCGACTGCCCACTGATATTGTCGTAGGAGTACCTGCTTTAGTATCAGATTTCGATGTGGAGCATTGATCTGTAGTGCTTCATTATGCGGGGACAACAGCTGACATTCTCAGCTATTGAGGATGTGTATTTCTTGACGGGGCTCCCCTTTGGGCGAATGGACCTGCCAGCTGACCCCCAGCTACCAGGGGATGTGAGGTTGATAGATTTGGTGCAGGATTATTTTTTGGGGCCAAACCCTATGTCAGGTTCGATGGTTCGGATTGAAGATATGGATGCACTCTTGCATCAGTGTATCTCTACAATGATTGTGAGTATCTACGAATCCTTAGATACTCAGTGGAACAATGGATTTTAGTTGAGGATTATGAAGAGCATGCTTGATGGGGATTTGTTCACCTGGGGATTGATGTTGCATGAAAATATGATGGGGAAGATCCACCAGTGTCAGACCACCAACTATGATGAGTTTTCATTTGGATCTATCTTGGTGGCATGGTTCTTGGAGAGGGTGTTGATGTTGTGCCTGAGGGTTTTGTTGCCACCTACAGAGCCAAATGAGTCACGATTGATGTGATGGGTGTAAATTTTGGTACAGAATGGAGGGGGAGAGGGTTGCCAGTATTTTACGGCCACATTGGTGCATGTGTGATTCTACATGACACAGATTATACTGCAATTCCAATATGGTGGGATGTAATTCCAACATTATCTGGGCATGGTGTTGCCTCCTGGCAAGGTTTGGGACCAGAGAGGTATGCTTGTGAATTTATTTTTTGTGATTTTGATAGCATAGAATATGTTTATATGTATGTGGATGTTGAATCTATCTTTGTTTTTGTGTTTGCAAATGTGGGGCCTCGAGGTCGAGAGGTGGAGATCGTTGGGGACTTGGCATGCTAGGATCCTGTGAGACCATCACAGGTGTGAGAGAGATGTTGGAGGGATGAGGCTGGTGCTAGGCTAGCATATGAGATGAGGGCCAATCAGAGATGTAGGTTTGATGATACAAGTGTAGGGCCAATGCATGTGCCGCAGGGAGAGGCTGGCAGGGGTATGGATGATTTTCGGTGCCGATTGGAGGTGGTATTGTAGGGTGTGCCATAGGGCATGTGGTCGCATATCTAGGATGAGAGTGTCCTAGAGCAGTGTGTGGGAATTCTAGTATATTTTCATACCGTGATATGTAGAGTAGTTGTAGTGGGTGTAATGATGACTGGTTGACTCCCCCCGGACCTGGAGGTCCCCCAACTAGTGGGGCACCTCCAGCTAACAGAGGACCTGGTGGGGGAGCTCTCGGGGCACCAGGAGTGCCAATTATATCCTTTTTTATTTATATATGCCTACGAGCCCATTTTGTAAAAGGTGGTTGGACACCCATTTTTGTATAGGGTAGGGGATACCTAGTTTGAGGGGGCTCATTGGCCTATGAGCAATGTACATGTTGTACTTTTTTTTAAACATTTATGACACATTGATCGATATATATATATGGATATAAATTTTGGGATCTTTGTGATGTCTACATGAGTGAATATTTTTGTGAAGTTTTTATGATGTCTAATCTATATGTTGTGACAAATGTTTGATGATTTATCTATGTGTGATGATGTCTTGGTGTGATAAATGCCAATATAACACTAGGTTAGCCATGTTATCTGCTATTTGATTAAATTTTCATGGAATATGTGTAAATGTAATTGAATCAAAGTTTCAATATAAGAGTCTAACTTGCATGTATTTGCAAAAGAGAAAAGGATCACAAACACGATATACGTTGTTGAGCTGTAGGATGACAAGATGGGAATCTAATAAGTGTTGGAAAATGTTTAACAGGTAGCGTATGCTTCTCATTGATGGCAAGTACAACAGTGAAGATGGCAGGATCAGAGTGTGCATCGATGGAAAATCAGGAACAATGTAAGCTTGGAGGAGAAGCGTCGGTGATCATTGGATCCCATCCTGAATTCCCGATGACTATCAGATCTCAATGAAGACAAGAGGAGCGCACATATATGGAGGATATATCTTGGGCATTAGATCCGAGTGCAGGGTCTGACCACCGTTGGATCGAGGAGAACCTGCACGTTCTTTAAAGTGCAAGGGGTAGATGGCTCACAAATCTCGACAGCATGAGGGCTGCCAGATCTGAATAAAGACAAGAAGAGGGCGCTGAAGAGGAGAATAGATCTCAGGCATCAAATCTGAGCGCAGGGTCTGACCACCGTTGGATCAAGGAAAACCTGCACGATCTTTAAAAGTGAAAGGAGTAGAGGGCTCACAAATCTCAAAAGCAGGAGAACCGTCCATCTCAAGTGATTATGTGGACCGTTGATCTGACTCCCTGTCGAAGTTTCAAGGATCGAGAGTTGGAGATGTCAAAGAATATTGACATCAAGAATCTCGAAATCATGATGTGTGAAATCCCAACTGAATATGAACCGTCATATCAAGATGTGATCTAGACCGTCGACCCAACTCACGTCAGCAGACCATGTCATCTAGGAACATGTGGCACAACCAGGTAATGACAAGTGTTAGACTAATTCAACATGTCAAGCACATGTAAGTCATGAATCAGGATGACATGTGGCAGTTATTTAACACTTGTGATGTCAATAGACTTACACCATGATGGAGTTTCAAGGATCGCGTATTGGAGATGTCAAAGAAACAATGCAACAGGAATCTCGATTATGCGATATGCAAAATCATGACTTAAATCGCAGCCATTGAGTCAATATCAAATCTAGACCATTGATTCCATTCCATGTCAGAGTTTCAAGGATCGAGAGTTGGACATGTCAAATATTATCGACATCAGGAATCCTGATTTTGCGATATGTGAAATCACGATGCAATCTGAGCCGTTAGATCAAGCTTTGATCTAGACCGTTAATTCCAATCAATGGAGAGCCATCGGGGATCGAGAGTTGGACATGTCAAAAATTATTGACATCAGGAATCTCGATATCGCGATATGTGAAATCGTGATGTAATCTGAACTGTCAGATCAAGTGTTGATCGGAGGGCTAATGATGCACGACACAGTGAAACTACCAGAAACCATTGATGGCATCTGCTAGAGAATTTGAAGAGACCCATGTGTGATCTCTAGAGGAGAAGAAGAGTCTCCAAGCTTCGTCCAAGTGAAGGAAGACTATTCTTAGAAGGGATTGACAGATTTATGAGCATGGAAGCCTGTAACTAAAAAAGAGAAGGTGAGCTTGACTGTCACAGAGAAGACGAAGAGTCTCAACTACAAAAGAGGGTGAGGAATCTCAGCATAACATCCAGTGATGTTGAACGCGTGGGAAAATGGCCAGAGAAGCTGAAGAGTTACGATGATGATCACACAAAGCACTCGAGAGGTGGAGGAGATTGGCACGATATGAGCATGCAGAGGAATGGTGAATATTGCATGCACAAGATGTATAGAAGCTATATATACACGGTACAAATAAGATAAGGGTTGTTGTTTCTTTTGGAGTTTGCTGTGGTTGTAGCTGGTGAAGGTGATTCATGTGTGAAGAAGAAGGAGAGTGCAACAGCTAAATTGAACAGAAGAGGATCTGTGCAGTGAATGGGTATGGCGCACATATCATAAAAGGAAGAAGAACAGACAATGCAAGTGATGTGTGCAGGAAGGCAATGGGGCAGATAGAGTAATGAAATGTAGCAGAACAGTGATGAGTCTGGTAAGCCATTGTTGATCATCATGTCACTGTAATAAGTTTTAGTAGCAAAGATTGATATTTCAGGGTGGTTGGGAGGTGCTCGGGAGGAAATTTTTCCTTAGAGGTTCAAGTGGGTGCTTGAACACAGGGAGTTGTAGATTTCATCTAGTTGCATCCAGAGAAACCAGGGTGGCAGGGTGGTGCAAGGGAGAACTAGTGTTCTCTGTTATACAGGTTTGTTGCCTGTATAATTGGAAGTTGGTGCTTCCATCGAGTTGGTGTTGGAAACACTCAGGGAGTTGGTGCTTCCTTCTAGTTGGTGCTAGAGAAACCAGGGAGTTGGTGCTTCCTTCTAGTTGCTGCTAGAGAAACTAGGGAGTTGGTGCTTCCTTCTAGTGGGTGCTAGAGAAAATAGAGAGTTGGTGCTCTCAGCAAGTTGCAGTGTGCAAAACAGAGGTTGTAGCCTCATTATGGGTTGGTGCTCATATGTATGATAATGTAAAGAATGTAATTATTACTTATCATATAAAGAAAAAGAGTTTTTTACCATGTATGGGTTTCCTCGGAAAATATCTGTCTCTGTGTTCCTCAAATATGTGACTAATGCTGAATGTGCCAGTGTTTATTTCCTCAAATTATTGTGATCATCATTCAGTGTTTCTGCAAAGAGTTTTAAAAGAAGCATAATTGTTTAAGATTGGTAACAACTGATTCACCCCCCCCTCTCAGTTGTCCAACAATTGGTATCAGAGCTGGCCCCTTTTATCTAAGGGTATATCCTAGAGCTTAAACATGTCAAGCCATGAAGGAAATTCAACCAATAAGGCCCCTCTGTTCAATGGAACAAACTTTGCCTTATGGAAAGTTAGAATGAGAACCTACATAATGGATTTAGTTGCAGATGTCTGGGATATGGTAGATACTGGGTATGTAAAGCCAATTGTGCTAGTTAATAAGGATGATAAACTAGAATTTAGCTTCAATGCTAAGGCTATGAATGCTATCTTGAGTGGGCTTGTAGAAGTTGAATTCGTAAAAGTTATGCACGTAGGAACTTCCAAAGAAATGTGGGACAAACTCATTAACAGTTATGAGGGTAATGAGAAGGTAAAGGATGAAAAGCTTCAAACCTACAGAATACAGTTTGAACAGTTGAAGATGAAGGAAGATGAAACCATTGGAAAATACTTTCTAAGAATAGAATAAATGGTAAATGCAATGAAGGCACTTGGTGAAACAATTGGGGAACCTTATTTAGTTCAGAAAATCTTGAGATCTCTCCCAGATAGGTTCAACCCAAAGGTCTCTT
>ML859127.1:0-12853 GCA_009831015.1 Picea engelmannii | reverse complement strand
TTGGGGGGGGGATTTTAGAGGGAAAATATCATTCTACAAGTTATAATATTGTCATTGGGAGGGTGAGCATTTGTATCATTCTATGTTCTTAGTGAGAAGTGATGGCTTTGTTAGATAAATAAGATTTTATTTATAAGACATCAACAAATTGTTCGCATACCTCTTTTGATGGGACTAGAAAATGCGATGGGAATGCTTGTAATGCAAATGAGACATCACATTTTTTAGCTAGTCAGAAATTTGATCATAGTGCAAGCAATGTTATTCATCATGTTCCTCAAGAAATTCATAAATCAGAGAACTTTGAAGGAACCGATGATAAAGAGGAGGAATATGATGGTGATCAATCTATTCAACAGTTTAATAATAATGAAAATAATCAAAATGTAGGTCGAAGTGGAGACTATGATCAATGTTTAAATGACTGGGATACTAATTTTCCTTCAAGTGAGGATTTTCAAGGTACCGATGAAGATTTCCAAGTCACCAATGATTATGATGAATAATTTCCCTCAAGTGGAAATTTTAAAAGCAATGAAGATGATTATGACAATGGTGGACACTCTTTATTGAGTGGGTAATTTAAAGAAACAATGTTGGTGATGATGAATTTCCTCCAAGTGAGGATTCTGAAGGTACTGATGAATATTTTCCTCCAAGTGAGGATTTCCAAGGCACGAATGAGGATGATGAAGAATTCCTCCCAAGTGGGGATTTTAAAAGTAGTGATGACGATTATGGAAATGGTCGACAATATTTTCCTAATGGGGAATTTAAAAGAATCAATGTTGGTGATGATGATTTTCCTCCAAGTGAGGATTTTCAAGGTACCAATGAGAATGATGAAGATTTTCCTCCAAGTGAGTATTTTCAAGCCAATAATAAGGATGATGAAGAATTTCCCTCAAGTGGGTATTTTCAAAGTAGTGAAGATGATTATGCCATTGGTGGACACTCTTTCCCGAGTGAGAAATTTAAAGGTAACAATGTTGATGATGATGATTTTCCTCCAAGTAAGGATTTTGAAAATATTGATGAATATTTTCAAGGCACTAAGCAGGATGATGAAAAATTTCCCTCAAGTGAGGATTTTGAAAGAATGAAGATGATTATGTCAATGGTGGACACAATGCTGATGTTGATTTTCCTCCAAATGAGGATTTCCAAGGTATCGATGATGATGATGGAAATTTTTCTCCAAGTGAGAATCTTAATGGCATTGATAGTCTTATGGGTGATGATGATTTTCCTTCAAGTGAATATTTTCATGGAATATCCAATGACATTGGTGAGGATGGTAATAAATTTTCTAGTGATTTTGATATTCCTATCATTAACGAGATTATCAATGAAGATGATTATGGACCTAGGAATGAAGATCATGTTCTCAATCATTCAACTACAACAAATCAAGGTGATCGACATTCTCTTGTTCAGTCTCCTGACAATGTTTTTCTTGATATTCCTTCTAGTGTTGAGGAAAATCCTTTTAGTGAGGATGATGAAATAGTGGAGACATTTCAAAGAAACATTGTGTCTAGGACCAGGACTAGACCTTTTTATATCAATCCAAAACATTCTATTTATACAAGGTCTAGGAAATAATTTCTCACTAAATCAATTTTCATAAGTGAACTGATTTCAAGTGAATGTTGTCAAAATAATTGTTTGAAAAGCATGGACTACATGTATGCTTTGAATAAAAGGAATACATATTTGTCAATGAATAAGAGAATTAAAAATTCATATTTGATGGGGTGCATGATATCCACCAAGATAAGATACGATTATCACATTGGGAATATTTTACTTTGCAGAAAGACTTTCAAAAAAATTTACTCAATTGGTAATCTTCGTCTATCAAGAATCCAGACAAGGTTGGAAAAAGATCCTTCATTTTATTCAAAGGTACATCATGAACGAGAGAGTGGGCCATTGACAAACACCACGTTGTCATGAATGCATGATTTATTTTCCAAACATGGAGAGTGTATGCCAGATAGAGACACAATACATATTCCATATAATTTCTCAAGGAGGGAAATCTACAACTTGTACAAAGGATATGGTGAAGGCATTGAAAGAAATGGTAATTTTATTACATATGCATATTTTACAAGAATATGGAGGAAACAATTCAATAATGCTTGTATTCCTAAGAATTCAAGGATGGTGATTTGTAGTATATGTGCTACTCTTAAATCAATAAGAGATAAATATGAAGGGGCAAAAAGAGGTATGTATTTACTATTTATTGTATTTTTTTTTAAATTGGATAGTTATCAACTATGAAAACACATGATCAATATTTTGATTTTATGTCATGTGTAGATTCCATAGTCAAAGAACTTCAAGAACATCAGAATAAACAATCAAGTGAAAGACAAAAGTTGTGAAAACATCAGAAGAAGTGTTATGATGCTCCAAACAAATATTTAGGTATGATAATTGATGGCATGGACCAGAAGAAAACACTTCTACCACATTTTGTTCGTACACCAAAAAATTTACAGGAAGATAATTTCATTCAGTTTCACTTGGTTGGTTGTATGGTTTTCAATGGAAAAACATTTCCAAGGGTTTACTTCACAACTCCAAATATTCACAATGATGCAAATATGACCATCACCATAATTCATCATGTGCTCACTCATTGGTCTATAAATATTCCTCAAGTTATCTATCTACAGTTGGACAACACTAGTCGTGAAAATAAAAATCAAATTGTGCTTGGATATCTAAGCATTCTTGTTGAACTGGGAATCTTTCAAAAGGAAAAAGTTGGTTTCTTTCTTGTTAGTGATCCAGGTGGATATTGATGGCCACCCACCTATTCCAACTGACTCCTCTTAACAATTTTTAGTTCAACACGTTCTTCTGTAATTCTTTGTAATTGTGGGTTTTACACTTCCGAGGTTGTCTGAATCCCTACACAGCTTCCAGGTGGAGATTGGTGGCCTCCCACCTAATCCAACTGGCGTATTTTGGAAGTTTTCATGTCAGTACATCTTTGTGTACTTCTAGGGCCGTTTTGGGGCCCTAAACAATGTTTTTTTGGCTTGCCACAGTCAAACTGTAGATGGAGTCATATTTTGACGACATAATGTGTAGTTCTCAAAAATACCTTTCCAAAGGGCTATCACACACCTAAAACGGAGGCCATATGAAAAATTTACGACCTCGATAAGTTGAGGTACAAACTTAACCATCGGGGCCCACATAACTTTTCGTGTTTCATCTCCTAGGGTTAGGTTTTTGGATGTCCAGGGTTTTGGAATTCATGAGTAATGTTAAAAATTCCTCCGGAGCCTCATTGTAATCATTCTGCTCAGAAATATGTGCATAGCATCCACATACATTCTCATAGATAACTACCACCATTTGAGAAAGTTGTTTTCAATTCTGTAGTTTTATAGTTTCAACCTATTTTATTTATTCAATAGAAGTTATTTTTCACTGGATATCTGTTGTTGTTCTTTGTATCTCTGTTTTATTGTATTCAGTTTGTTGTTTATTTTGTTCCTCTCATAAATACAGATCAGTGGTATCATAGTGGTATTCTCTTCATTTTTTTTTCTTCGTGCATGTCCTCGACAAGATCTGGGTATAAGAAGTTGGGACTCAAACTAGTCGAGCCTTTGAAATTTTAGTCACGTCGAACCCGTCCACAACTCATGGGGGATGAGAAGAAAGATGATGGAGTATGATATCCTTTTAAACTATTGCTCGAGGAAGACCTTGCGTGAAAAAGGAATTAAATGATGGACAACTTTGCACAGATCCTTTGGCGACTTCCCACATGAGACACATCTTCATCAGGCGACCATGAAACCCCCTTCAAGGTACAAGTAAATTTTTATATTTCATTATTTGAAGGACTGATGGGTACAGATGCTTTAGATAAATGGTTGAATCTGATCGAAGGGTATTTTCCGGTCCACAATTTTTCTGATAGGGAAAATATTAATTCTGCACTCCTCAAGGTCGTCCCACATGTTAAAGACTGGTGGGATACTTAATCCGAGAAAAGGGAAATGGAGGAATCTACAATATTTGTGATCACCCCCACATGGGATTCCTTCAGTAATTCCATTAAAGAACAATACTACCCTATTGGAAGCTACGAGGACCAGTATACAAGATGGACCACCCTGCGTCAGGAAAGGGACTGGACAGTACCATACTTCACCAATATTTTCCATACCCTATGCACCAAATTGGGTATCAAAGACTTTGAATGACATATGGTACTCAAATACTAGAGTTTTCTGCATAGATACATTCAAATAGAAATGGATTTTATGGACATCACATCATTGGGTACGAATTATAGATATGTTGTCAATATAGAGCAAAAATTTAAGCAGAAGAGGCGAGAGTTTGGATCTGCAAACTCCTCACAACTGAAGCAAGGAAAAGGTGGCCCCAACCCACAAAAAAAGGGACAGAGCAAAGTTGGCCACTCTCAGGACAAACAGTCCAAGCCACAACACAAGAAGGGTAATGAGAAGTCGAAGAAGGACACGGGAAAGTGGTGTGAATACCTTAAAATCCCTTGGCACAACAACGAAGAATGTCGCTCCAAGCAGTCACTGGTGGTCGAGCTAAAACCTTCCGAGTCTGAGGCATATTCTGAATCCAAATCAAATCCATAAGGAGGGAAGCAGATTATCGATTTCAAACCCAATGCCACTGTTTCTACCACCAAAGTCCAACCAAGTGAACTAGAAGAACTAGAGGAAGGGGAATGACTCTTTCACTCATAGATGTGGGTAAAGGGGGCTCCACTTCATTTCATTATCAATAAAGATAGTCAGAGGAACCTGATCTCAGCAGAGGTCATCAAACGGATGGACCCATCGTTGAAACCACACCCACAACCCTACACCATCGACTGGCTTCACCAAGGAATAGATATCCGCATAAGCCAATAGTGTCATTTTCCTTACTGCATCAAGCCCTTCAAAGATGAGGTATTGTGTGATATTTCTCCCCTTGAAGTTTATGATGTTCTTTCAGGAAAACCATATTTGTGGAAGCAACATGCTGTGTATGAGTCTAGACCCCGCAATGTTATTATTACTTGGGGTAGACAATTGTACACGATACCAGAGGTAGTTCCTCCTACTGCTATTACTTTAATCTCTTCTAAGAAAAGTAGTAAGGTCATTTCATAGATGAGGAAGTTTTTCTTCTTTGTGATTCGTGCTCACAGTAAATATAATGTCTCCTCCACATTCATGACCTCTACACAGAGCCTCTCTTTGCAACAGAAGCAAGTGGAAGGAATCATAGAAGAGTACAGAGACACCTCTCCTCACCCACCAAGGTATCGACGCATTTCCAAGTCAAACATCCAATTGATCTAACCCTCGTTTCACCTCTACCTAATGGACCGGTTTATCTTCGCTCGCTGATGGAAAATGACGAAATCAAGCATCAGATCCAAGAGCTTCTTCAAAAGGGGCACATTCGACCCATCTCCTCCCCTTGCGGAAGCCCGATTGTACTGGTGAAAAATAAATACGAGACTTGGCGGATATGCATTGATTACAGATAATTAAACAAAATCACAGTCAGGAAATGGTACCCAATTCCCCGAATTGATGACCTTATTGACAAACTCAAGGGGGGCAAGTTCTTCTGAAATATTGACCTAAGGTCTGGCTACCACCAGGTTCCTGTCGAACCAACTGATGTATGGAAGACAACTTTCAAATCTAAAGAAGGTCTCTTTGAATGGTTGGTCATGCCCTTTGGCCTAACAAATGCACCAACAAATTTCATGAGGTTGGTGGATGATGTATTGATACCCTTAAAAAAATCTTTTGTGGTGGTATATCTATATGACATCCTCATCTTCAACAGAACTTGGGAGGAGCACATGCAACATATTCAGCTGGTTTTGATCACTCTACGACAAAACAAGCTATATGCCAACTTGGAAAAATGATCCTTTGGCATGAACAAGGTCCAATACTTGGGATACATTGTTGATGAACATGGGGTAAATGTGGATCTAGCTAAGATCCAAGTCATTCGTGATTGGACAACCCTGACCACACTAACCGAGCTTCGAATCTTCTTGGGACTTGACAAATTCTACTGACAGTTCATGTTGGGATTCTCCCATATCGCATGGGCCCTCAACCAAGTGACCAAGGGTGGTGGAAAGGAAAACTTTGCGTGGGAGAAGGCACAACAACGAGTATTTGATGATATAAAGAATCGCTTATTCTTAGATCCAGTACTCTCCTTACCTGATCTGCAACATCTGTTCGATATTGAGACTAATGCATTTGACTATGTTATAGGCACAGTTCTCACTCAACACGATCATCCAGTAGCATACCATAGTGAGACACTCTCAGATATTTTCCGGAAATACCCCACCTATGGCAAGGAATTTTATTCCATTGTACAAGCCTGTCGTCGATGGAAACATTACATTCTGGGAAAGGAGACAATCATCCACACTGATCACAAGCCTCTATAGTTCATACAAACACAAGGGAAGTTGTAGAATGATCACCATCAGAAGTGGTCCACCTACCTTCAATAGTTCCATATCAACATCATTCATAGGGAGCACAAATCATGTCACTGACTACCTCAGTCGAGCTCCCATAGCTTCACTCACCATCGTGCCCCATTCCTGTGGACATGAGGAATTTGAGTGGCCCCAAATTTATCAGTAAGATCTGGACTTTTCCACCACCTATCAGCTCTTGGGTATAGACACGAATGTCATTGATTTTCATATTTAGGATGGACTGTTATGCCATCTGGGCCATCTCTTTGTTCCTGCAAGCGAATGTGCAAAGATAATTTGGGAGGCTCACTACAATCGGATGGAAGGACATTTTTGCATGGAGAAAACTATGGAAATTCTACAGAAACATTTTTATTGGCCAAAACTTTGACAAGACGTCAACAAGTATATTCGATATTGCACTACATGTTCCATTTCCAAGCCATCCATCAAGAAGCAATTATTATACACCCCTCTTCCTACTCCCGAGAGGCCTTGAGAATCCATCTCGATGGATTACATGTCTGGCCTTTCATCCACCAAGCAAGGAAATGATTACGTATTGGTGTTGGTTGATCATTTTTCAAAGATGGCCATTCTCTCAATATGCAAGAATAGCATCACAATGACAATTACTGCCAAGCTCTTCTTCAAATGAGTGTGGGTCCATTTTGAGATACCAGAGACCATCATCTTCGATCAGGACAACAAGTTCCTCAACACATTTTAGTCAAGTCTCTGGTCACTGTTGGATACCAAGCTCACTAAATCCACTGTCTTCCACCCTCAAACCGATGACCAAACAAAGGTTGTCAATCATATTATTTTGCACATCCTGTACATGTATAAATATAAGCATATTCTCACATGGGATGAGAGTCTTCCCTACGTTCAACACAACTACAACATGGCTCTCCATAGCTCCACCGATCATAGCCCCTTTTAGGTGGGGTTGGGATTCCAACCCTTGGGTCCCATTGATGTTGCACTACCTCTTGCAACCATGCAAACAGATTCTTCCCATGTTTAGTCTTAGGCTGACAAAGTGACCAGATTCATTGAGCGGATTCAACACATCCACCAACAGGTCCATGAGATTTTGCAGAAAGCCAATGCTAAGTACAAGCAATTTCATGATGAACATCAGGTACCACACAAGTTTAAGGTGGAAGACAAGGTTTGGTTACATTTGCAGAAATAACTCCTTACAAGACCCCATCAGAAGCTCCATCCACTTCGATTTGGTCCTTACACTATCACCAAGGCTGTGGGTGACAATTCTTTTAAGCTCAACACTCCCCCCTTCTTTGGCTTGCACCCAGTGTTCAATTTGGACCTCCTCTGACCATATTTTCCACCATTATTAGACACCTCAAAGATCACAAAACAATTGAAACCAATAGAGCTCAACCTTGTCTGCATGGAATGGACATCTAATTTTCATATAGTGGACACATAGGTCAAGGGCACTCACCAACAAAGGATCCAACTGTATCGGGTTGTCAAGGTAGGGAAACTCCTGCACCAAGGCAAGTGGCTCATCTAGAGCCAAATTCAACATAAATTTCCTCACATGATGGGGAAACTCAATGCAATGGAGACCATTTCTTCCTAAGGGTGTAGGATTGATCTAGGTGGATATTGGTGGCCACCCTTCCAACTAGCTCCTCTTGACATTTTTTAGTTCAACACGTTCTTCTGTAATTATTTTTAATTGTGGGTTCTACAATTCCATGGCTGTATGAATCCCTACACATATTCCATGTGGATATTAGTGGCCACCCACCTAATCCAACTGGTTTATTTTGGAATTTTTCATGTCAATACATGTTTATTTACTTCTAGGGTCATTTTGGGGCCCTAAACAATGTTTTTTTGGCTTTCCACAATCAAACTATAGACGAAGTTAGATTTTGATGGCATAATGTGTATTTCTCGAAAACACCTTTCCAATGGGCTATCATGCGCCTAAAACGAAGGTCGTATGAAAAAATTATGACCCAGGTAAGTTGAGGTACCAACTTACCCATCGAGGCCCACATAACTTTTGGTGTTTCATCTCCTACGGTTAGGTTTTTGGATGTCTAGCATTTTGGCATTCATGAATAATGTTAAAAATTCCTCTGGATCCTTATTGTAATCATTCTTCTCAGAAGGATGCATGTAGCAACCACATCTATTCTCAGAGATAGATACCACCATTCGAGAAAGTTGTTTTCAGTTTTGCAGTTTTACAGTTTCAACATATTTTATTTATTAAATATAAGTTATTGTTCACTAGATATCTATTGTTGTTCTTTGTATCTTTATGTTATTTTATTCAGTATGTTATTTATTTCTTTCTGCTCATAAATCTAGATTAGTTGGACACACTCATGATCATATTGATCAAATGTTAAGTCATTTTTCAATAACATTGAAGAGGAAAAATGTTGGAAGCCTACCATCATTGATTGGATGTATTAAGAAACCATACATTCCAGAGCCTGTTTTTCATATATTAGAAGAAACTGTTGATATGTGAAGATTTATTCATGGATCGCATCGTGAAGAAAATTTTATTGAGAAACTTAATGACATTAGCTTCCAACATCAAGTTGTTTCAAAAAAGTTGATGGGAAAACACTTATATGGGGAAAGCAATATTCAACTACTGCAAAATGGGAGCCTTCATCAGGTTTATAAATTTTGAAGTTCATTTCAGATCATCCAATATTTGCATCAAATTTATTATTTTTACAATCAGTTGTTGAAATCCATAACCCATGAAGGCATAATAGAAATGTAGATTATTATGAATGACTGGAATAAATAAAAAAATCCATTAAAGATACATATGAGTACTTTGATGTTGTTGATTCTGTCTGGTGGGAGTCTTTTTTCAAAAGTCAAAGTGACATAATTTCAAGCTCAACAAATGAAGATACATTGTTGAAGACTCCATTTCATTGGCCACAAAATATTCCAAATGAATCTGAAGAAAGAAACATTGTTGAAAAACAAGAATCTGAAGTTTCTATTGAGTTTACACAAGCAGAGGAAAGAAAAATGTATATTGGTTCACAAAGGTCACATGCACAATGTGAAGCCATGAAACACCTTTACAGGGGTTCAATACAAGATATTAAGGAGGGTAGCATGATTGTATTCTTAGCGACTGAAGATCCACATGGTTATCCATTATGGATTGAAAAGGTTATAAAGATTGAGAATGAAAATGAAGATGTTATTGCAATTTAAGTGCATCGGTGTGCAACAAGTACACACCCATTCAATGGTGTGTACGATAAAAATATGGTGGTTGAGAAACATGTCAACAGAAAAATAATAAGAAAGGGTCAAAATACAACTCGTCGTTGCACTGACCTATTAAAATTAGATGATGTTGACATACTTGCTTATGACTTCAATTTGACAAAGAGAGGAACTCTTCTCTCCAAGACAAAAAAGATTATCAAGAGGTTTCTACCACAAGAAATAAATGCAAGATGGGAGTATATGAACCTAGTCATAGATATAAAAGGATTTTGACATCTGAAATGTTGGGCATGCTGCCATGCATGTAGACTTACATGGTGCATTCATTGACAATAGAGAAGAGTATGGATCATCTACATCTTCATCCAATCATTTATCTAAAGACAATGCAGACTCCGTTGGTATTTTAAAATCCATGAGTCAATCTAAATAAGTGTATGGAACATTTTATGTATTTTTTATCCATATGATGTTTGTATGGTAACTAGAAATGAGCTGTAACACACCCACTATCATAATTTAAAAATTTTGGGTTAATCTCCCATACATGAGAAATCTCCACAAACCTGCATTAGCGAAATGCCATTCCCTGGTTCTATATTGGGATTCGAGGTTCCTTCTATCGGGGTTTTGACACCCACGATGTATTGATAACTACAAACATCGATCTCCGATCTCTGATTCACTCCTTGGTTTCCTCAGCCCCACGTGGCTAAGCCTATGATCCACGCGACCGGTTCCTGTATGACCATACGACAGCTTCTCGTCGGGGTTTCAGAGTTTGCGGTGCCGAGGTGCACGTATACCCGGAACTCCCGGTCCTCCGATCCCCGATGTGCTCCTAGCATATTGGATTTCTGGGCTAAGTCCTGGTTAATACGACCACAACGTTCACAAGACCACAGTCTTAATTCTTGTCGGGGTTTGGCGCCTTTCAATGTCATGGCGCACAAGTCCCTTGGGCTCTCAACGCGTCTTTACACTGGCTAGCCCCCTTGGCTATACCATGGTCCATGTGACCACTTACCATATGATTGTCGCCGTATAATCTTCCATCGGGGTTTCGGCATTTGCGATGACACAGAACACATATACCCGGGACTCGCGATATCCCGATTCCCGATTCTCTCCGGAAGCTCGACACGCGTCCCTTGAATCAACGGCTTATGATGGTGTCGAGATTTCGCATATCGCGGTTTTGTAATGTAAGGGTTTCATGTCCTTGAAACCCCCGATACGCCGATTCTCGATTTGTCGAACTCTGACTTTCTGGGATCTCTCGCCACGCGTCCTCGCTGATGAACGACTCAGATCTCATCGGGAAATCGCGGATCGCGATTTCCTGTTGTACAATTTCCTTACCATCGAAAACTCCGATGAACAAAACTCCGACGACGCCCGATCCTTTGCCACCTGTCCTCGCAGACGGATGGCCCGGATTGATTCTCGGGGTTTCGGGACTTACGATGTCCTAAACTCCTTGTCCTCAGGAACTCCGATTTCCCGATCTGCGACTTTCGTCCAATCCCTGACACCTGTCCCATGTGAACGGACGGCTCAGATCTCCTCGGGGTTTTCACTTGGATTTTCCCCGATCACTTGTCCACGGGAATGCCGATTTCCCGATGGCTAATACTCCGACCTGCTCTGGATCTCCGACACCTGTCCCTCAAATGGACGATTCAGATTGTATCGGAAAATCGCGTATCACGATTCCTTTGTGCACAAGATGCACGACTCCGGAAATCCTGATACCCCGAACTCCGACTCTTCGGGATCCGCTGCCATGTGTCCCTGCTGTTGGATGGCTCAGATCCTATCGGGAAATCGCGGATCGCGATTCCGGATGGCAAGAGTTCTAGGTATTCGGAAACCTCGATTTCCCGGTCTCCGACTTTACGGGATCTCCTGACACGTGTCCTGCACAATGGACGGTCCAGATCTGATCGGGAAATCGCGTATCGCGATTTCAATATGTAACGGTTCTATACTCCCCAAATCTCCGATGGTAGAAATCCCGACACCTCCCAAACGCTGACACGTGTCCTGCCGAGATCAACGGCTAGGATCTGTTCTCGGGATTTCGAGGACCACAAGGTCTCGATTCTCAGACTCAACAAAACCCCGGTGACCTTGTTGTCCCGATGACTTCTCCGGGATGTTGACACGTGCCCTTCCGAGATCAACGGCTAGGACTCTTCTTCTGCACACTAGAGTTTAACTTCGGCGCATCTTCTTGAGATCTGACGGTTGTCGGGGCTATGATCTAAGATCCGACGGTTCAGATCCTTTCCTCGCATGCCTACCCCTACGCTTAACCCCTACGCAACTTCTCCAGATCCAACAGCTGACGGGTAATTGGACCGAGATCTAACGGTCTAGATTCGTTCTGTTGGGTCTTGGAGTTTACGATCCCAATTTCTCATTGCTCACGATGATAGAGGGCAAAGGGGCAAGGTATGTAACGCCTACGTTACTTTCGTCAATCTAATGGTCGTGAATGACTATGGATCCTCCGACGAGATCTCATCCGTCGACTTATTTTATCTCACAACACTACTACCTTGGAACCTCAATAGGATCGTTCCTCCTCGTACAGGGTTAATAAGGCCTGTGCGTTCGAATCCTTATTCTGGGTTCTGGGTGAACCTTTCCGAGGAGGGAATCTCTGTGAAGAGATCTTTACCGGGTCATTCCCGGGAGCAGATAAAGGAAGACAACTTCTCGAGAGCGGCTGGGCATGTTTAGATTCATTTATCAACGTAAGTCAAGCACGGTTTCCTCGGTGTTAAGCATATATCGTCTCATTCATATCAAGCACTATGCAGACATTCTCACGCTGAAATCATTTACTATCTCATGGTTCTATGAGCTAATATCTACTCCTTATTTAACAATTACTGCATAGACATTCTTTCATAGACAACATTTACAATTCCACCAGTCTATGAACATATGTGACAACATATAATTTCAAATGCAATATAAGCAAAACACTTATCAGAAATAACTTCAGCAATGGAAGCAACTGCTGAGAGGGGTGCTCGTTTCCACCCAACCGTA
>ML859126.1:25842-45196 GCA_009831015.1 Picea engelmannii | reverse complement strand
TTGTGGGGGAACATCATCGAAAGAAACACAAAAGAGGATATCACCTTCATAACGTACATGTAGCTACACCTAAACAAGATATTGTAGTCAAGTGGGGTGTCGATAAATTCAATGTAGATGAGTACATTTTTCCCCCAAGTTTGATGGGGAAATTTTGGAAGATCCCTTCAGGATACGATGGTTGACCATCATAGGCTCTCAAGGTGATGGCAGATGGTACTAGCTCAAGTGAGCCCAGATTTTTCCATACTAATTTGAACATGATTCATGTGGATGCACCTTCATCGATGATACATCGATGTACTGTGATGTCCTAGATATTAACTGGTCTCTGAAAATATACCAGGGTGGGGAGGTGTGGTTCTCTACCATCTAGATCAAAGGTGATGAGTCTAGTACCAATTGGATCAACTGCCACCAAGGAGAAAAGAAATGACTTCGACTGAGTTGGATAGGTTTGGAGGACCTCCATTACAGACATGGCTGTAGAATACTGTGCTAAGTCATCAACTAGGATGTAGTTATGGGATTCCCTAGCATGAGGGTTATTTACATTCCATCATAACAGAATACGATGGAAATGAGGGTTTGGCTCAATGTTAGGGCGTGGAATCATAGGTGGTTTTCTGGCTTTAGCTGGAGCTGTTTTCGAGATGGTTGGGGTAGATTTAGTGGGAACACCATACATGCGGTCACATGTTTGCAAGAGAATTTCTTCTTCATTGGTAAGGAGGATATTGCGATCAACCAGATTTCTAGGTTGATTGGGACCTGGGTTTTGATACTTACCCATTTGGGGTGGAGAAGGGTTTACCTCATATTGGGTACTCATCACACCTTGGTGTGGAATAGGTTTTTTTAAAATGGATGGAGGTGGTTGTTGCAAGTACTTTTGTGGGGCCTGCTGAGGGGCAGGAGACACTAGAGGATGTTGCACATTCATGGATTCTTTCATCCATTTGAAGTCAACAATTTGGGGGAAATGGTGTGTATAATGTCCATACTCACCACAAAGAGCGCAAGGGATGTTCATCGTGATATTGTTTTTGTTCTTCCCTGGTCGTTTGTTGTTGTTGTCCCCTTGGGGGTTCTGGTTCCTTGATTCTGGTTTACCCTAGCGAGATGGTTTGGTTGGGGGTTATTTCCTCTTGGTCCTGGGTTATTATTATTAATTTTTTTCCCTTTCTTTTTGGAATTATTCGACTGATGGGATGGATTTTCCATATTCAACTACTCAAAATCCTAAAGTTGTTGAATGGGAGAGGGTTGAAAAAAATTAACATCGGCATGTGGGTGTCCTTATGGAGGAGAAACTATCTATCGAGGACCAGGAAATGGAAAGTACAAATTGTTTTGGGGGCTCGAGCCATATGGTGTATAGGAAGTTGAAGTACCTCCACAACTATTATGGTCACATGTAGGGTTTGGGGGTGGACTCACACTTGACTGAGGGATCAAATGCATTTGGGGTACTAGTGGGGGTCCCCCCAATGCCTAAGGGGGAACAATAGGATATGATTGTTGGTAAGTGGGGGGAGGGTAATAATATGACCCTTTGTAGGGTTGCAGATATTGAGGTGCACCATAAATAGGTGACAGTTGGTCGTAAGGGTTGTGGTGCATCATGGAACCAATCAACCCATCTGAGGCGTGGGACATCCCAGATTTGTCATGGCCAAATGGTATGGGTTGGGGTGCCTCAGGTAACACTGTGTATAAGTAACCTGATGGAGCATAAATGAGGTCAAAATGTTGGGCCTTGCTGATGGCTTCCTCTTCTGACTAAGGAAAATTGGACATGACATCCTTGGTGATAACAAAGAAGAGTGATTTGAGAAACCAATCAAGACGTTGTTCTTTGGTGGTTTCTACTTTTCACAAACTGCGGCACCGATGCCATTCATGGATTTCATCGGATATATGGATAGAAATAGTTTCTTTGAACTCTGAGAGAATTTCTAAGCTAGTATCATGAAAAACTGGTAGTTGGAAAAAGGCCAAAAAGGCCTTGGTCAATGATTCAAAGGTCACATGGGACCCTGATTTTTTGTCCACATACGATTTGGTTGAGGAACCCATGAGAGTTCGTTGCAAAAACCCTAAGCGGATGAAATCATCCATTATTCTATTTTAAGTGAACCATAAGTGGAAGGTCATAACGTGGTTGGTGGGATCGTCCCCTGGTTTTCCTTCAAACTTTGGAATATATGAAAGTAGTTTGGTAAGCATATTGGGCCAAGTGGGATCATGCAAAATGGGATCAATCATGAGTTTTGTTAAATCAGGAATGTTAAGGGATGCCAGGTATGGCATAGGGAGATTTGGAAGAGGATTAGTTCTAGACATTGTGTGAGCAGGTAGTGGACCTATTCCTTGAGAGAGATTTGGTGGGTTTGTACTTTTGCCTTGAGAAGAATTTTTCCCCCTGCCTCCTTATGAAGGAAACTGAGTGGATGGATGGCCTTGGGAATTAGGCCCAAGCAAAGTGGAACTAGGTAAAATTGATCCCAAAATAGTAGCACTCAAGGGGGTGTGATATGGTTGAGTTAGTGAGTTGGCAAGACTAGGGAATCCTCCTTGAATAGGAGGAAGATTCTACAAGCATCTAGATTGACAAGGATTATGTGGGTCCCCTATGGTTTCTAACTATAAAAGTGAATTTGTGAAAATGGTGACAAGAGAGCAATAAATTAACAAGAGATTTATATAATTTGGACCTTCACAAGATAGTGTAACTCATAATTACATGTAATCAAATGAGCATCATACATAAATCAATTGTAAATAAACAAACATGTGGATAGGTGGATTTTGTCCATGTGGGGGATCAAAATAAAAAAAAATGATCGTGTTCTATAATACCTATTTTCCTTCCTCTCAAATAGCATTGGGCCTTCCAAAAGCACTCAACAATGGGGTATGAAGCCACCATAAGAGGAATTAGTGAAGGTTAAAATAATCAGTTATAATGAGGGGTAGAGGGTGCATATCTCAAAAGAGCTAGAGATATTTCCCAATAGCCACACAAAATCTGATCAAGGTGCAATTGCATCCCACAATCGCCACCTGAGTAGATGTACTAAATTACGATCACTAGGTACCTTGGTCAAAGTGCAACATTTAGATTTTCAGCCTAAAAAATGGCTCACAGGATGGATGCCCTTCCAAGAGTTGGGTGACTCAAGGAGGAATGCGCAGAACAACTAGACCTCAACCTTCAAACCTTCAAGGGTATCTCCCTACCTTATGGTGTAGGAGCACTTGACTTAGAGGATTTGGAAGTTTCCTATTTATCAACTTCTATGTTTGAAAATGTGAGAACCATATAACTGGGGTTTATTTGGATGCCTATGCCCGAGATCCTACCTAGACTAAAAAAAATCTTTTGGCACCTCCTATGGAGGAAAACTTAGTGATTTTTTTAGAAAACATTTAGATGTGGTTGGCTGAGGGATTGGGGGTGTGACCCAATATCGTTTGAATTAATGGGTGTGGATAATTTCCAAAGAAGTAGTGGGATGTTTCGAAATTCCTTTGGATAAAACCTACTTCAACCTCCACTATTTAAAATAGAAATTATGTGTGTGGGGATTGACTTTGTGTGCAAGCAAGTGAGAAAGTGTGCCAAGTTTTTAATAAGTTAGGTGTGATATTGCAACATGTGGACTTCCTGTGGTCCTTACAAATTTTCTTTACTTGTCTTGCTACGTGTCATTGGTACAACCTTGAGGAATTTTAAAATCCCTAAAGAACTAGGAATGTGGACATATAGGTCCTTTAAAAATTCTTTAAACTCCCTAAATGTTGTTTATACAAAGAAAGATTTGAAACTATCCTAGATTGCAAGCATGTGGGCATGTATGGGCCCATTACTTTGATATTTAAGCTTCCCTAGATTTTGATAAATACTAAGAAAGAAATTTTAAGAAACTATCCTAAGTTTGCAACATGTGGGCATGTATGGGCCCTTACAAAACTTTAAGATATTTTCAAAAAACAAAGAGGAACCCTAGGGTAGCTTTGTCCTCTCCTAAAGATTTTTGTTAAGGGAGATGAAATGTCCCTTTAAACACCTTTATAATTCTCAATATCACACTATGGTGCGGGAGAAGAGCATACTTGAGGGTCAAAGTTAACTTCTGGTCTCAATGTAAGTGATTTATGTATGAAAGCAGCAACCTCAACTTAAAATTTTACAAGCCAAGCAAGCCATCCATGTGGAAACCAAAACAAAAGAGGATAATTTTGGTTCCTTTTACGCCCTAAGTGCCTATGTTAGCTAACCTTTCATATGGGAAAGGACTCTAAGTGGAGTGGAGTTGTCTTACAAAGTGCACAAAAACAAAAATCTGAAGGCTAGGGGCCTTCAAATCATCATAAAAATCCTTACGATTTTGAAAAACTGTAGATATGTGCGGGTTACAACTCTGACAGGTGCACAGTGGGTGCACAGTGAAAAGAATTTTGTGGTGCACAAAGTTCGTATCTGTGGGAAAGAAAAAATATGCACTTCCTATCAGGCGTCAGGGGAGAAATTTCCAAGTGAAATACTCCTTCCCCAGCTCTGAAGTTTGACTTTTGCAAGTTTGACTAGGCTAGGTTTGGTACCTGTAAGACAAATTGATCAAAAAGAGGTTCTCTCTAAGCTCAAATAGGGAGGTATTTGATATCGTTCCCTAGTATGGTCACCAATCTATTGTGTTGGTGTCACTTCGGTGAACAAAACACCAACACTTGCATGTCTACATGGTCCTGCTAGACAAGACAAAAGTTTGTGAGTGGGTTAAACAAGATAGACACATTTATAAAGAAAGAAATAAAACTAAAAAAACTAATAAATAAAATTTAGAAAGCATGAGAAACTTAGAAGCATGAAAATCAAACAATGACCAACATAATGCTACCAATGGATCAATAGAGTAGTAGGAAAAACATAGTTGAGAAAAAAAGGGGCTTGTGAGTCCCCTTTTACTCCTTGGGAGGGATCTTGAGTTCCCTTATGGAGAACTCTTCATACAATGGAAGAAATGAAAAACGATGAAGAAAAACAATGCATATTCCCTCAAGAGGCGAGGGGAATGGCCTATTGCAATGGTGCTTGAAGGCTATAAAGAGAAAAGAGGATTCTCAAGGGAGAATTATTGCAACATAACAATATTATGAATATCTTGGTTTCTTAGTGCACCCATGGCTCTTATTTATAGAATTCATACATAGAAAATTGTAATTGGTTCATAGTGTGAACAAGGGGCCATTTAGGGCACCCTCTAGTCTTTGAACAACCCCTCATTCGTATTTTTCTCAAATATGAGTGTCAAATCGAGTTGGGGGTTGGTCCATAAGTGTTTGAGGGGATGAAAAGATCCATAAATGTGTCATTCATATAAGTGAACATATTTTCTCGTACACAGTCACGCACTTGGCGCATTGTGCGCGTTAAGGGATTTTTTGGCCCACGCACACTACGCACTATGAGGGCACTTCCTTTGCTGAATCTTCTCATGTCAATTTTTGACCCAATTGTATAGTTTTTTTCCTTTTTGAATGCATTTCATTGTTGCAAGTGGACTAATTTCTGCTGGCATTGATGTGTTTCCTTAACCATTTGTGTGCAATGTTGTAGACAATTTTCCAGTGATAACATTAAGTTACAATTTCTTTCATCTGAGGCCAGTAGAAAAACCTTCGTAGATGAGCCATAGTTTTTCCTACACCAAAATGCCTAGACACAAGAGAAGTGTGAGCTTCTTGTATTACTTGGACTCATTCACTTGTAGGAATACATAGCTTTCCAAGATGGTAGAGAAGTTTTCCCTGTAAACAATAGTTCTCTAGCTATGCACCATGGGTTAGAAACTTAGACTCTCAAATACTTCCTTAAAATATTCATCAATGACATATTTTTCCACATATCTATCATGAGATAAAGAAACATTCTTCAAAATAATAGAAGCAACAATAAGAGGTCTATAAAGCATATTGGCTACCTTGTTACTCGTACCCTTTTTGTATTTGATTACCAAGTGAAATTGTTGAAGAAAACCCAACCATCTATAATGTCGAGACTGTTGTAGCTTAGTTTTTGCTTGGATATATTTTATAGGGGTTTATGATCTATGTGTATGATTTCTTCCCTCGCTAACAAGTAGTGCTTCCATTTCTTTACTCTTTGAACTAATTCATGCAACTCTTTATCATATGTAGGATAGTTAAAAACAACTTGGTTAAAAGTTTCAGAGTGGTAACATATAGGATTATGATATTTCATCAATACTACACCCATGGCGCACCCGTTGACATCTTTCTCAATCTCGAAAGGATGTTGAAGATTCAATAGTTCTAATACTAGTGCAGTACTGATTTTTTCCTTCAAAGTGTCAAAATATTTTTGTTGCTTTCCTCCCCACTAAAAAGTGTTCTTCACACTAGTTAAGACATGCAAAGGAGATGCTATAAAGGAGAAGTTTGAAATGAATCTCCTCCAGTACTGGATTTCACCTAATAAGCTTTGTATTTCGTTTGCACTTTTGGGCTCAAGCCAATTTACAATTACATCAATATTGGAAGGATAAATTTTTAATTGTCCTCCTCCTACAATATGACCTAAGTATACAAGTGCAGTTTTACCAAATTCACATTTGGAAAAGTTTACATACATGCTTTGCATGCCTTACATGTTCATTCCAGGTCCCACTAAATATAATAATGGCATCTAAATATAGAATCAAAAAATCATCTAGAAATGGCCTCAATACATCATTCATCACACACATGAAGGTTGTCGGAGCATTACAAAGTCCAAACTGCATAACTAACCACTCAAACAATCATTGTTTTGTTTTAAAGGAAGTTTTCCATGCATCCTATTCTGCAACCCTAATCTGATGGTATCCACTGTGCATATCCAACTTAGTGAAATAAACAACATTCTGTAATTGATAAAGTAAATAATTTATACGAGGAAGAGGGTATCGATTTTTCACCGTGATTTTATTTAAGGCCTGGTAATCGACACATATTGACCATGTTCCATCCTTCTTTGGTACCATCATGAACAGAGAACCACAGGATGAGTTGGGCCTTATGACCCCTTGATCCAATAATCCTTCTACTTGCTTTTTGATCTATGTCATCTCTACAACTGAAGTCCCGTACATGCCCACATTAGGAAGAGGAGAATCTTGTCGAAGATGTATTTCATGTTGGATTTCTCTCTTAGGACATAATCCATCTGGTTCCTAGAAAATATCATCATACTTAGAAACAATATCAATTAATTCTTTCTTATGAGAAGTATCACTTCCTTGAAAAGAATCATATGTTCCAACATATTTTTCCCTTACAACCATGAGTACATATTTCTTATTAGTGTTTATGAGTCTCTTCATTTGTCCTACACTAACAAGTGTTTTGTTTACCCTCATGTTGTGGGATATAACAATATATTCCACTCCCTGTTTAGTAAGGTGATATTTGTTCTCATGACGAAAGAAGCCTACTTTATATCATAAATATAAGGACTCCCCAACACTATGCCACATATATCAAGTGATACAACATCTAAATCCAATTCATCAATCAACTTTGAAGAAATATAAAATCCAACCCTACATTTCTTGGTGACATTAATTTTTTCTTTATCACATACCCAACCAAGAGGATAAGGCTTTGTATGTGGTTTAGTTTCAAAACCCATCTTTTTGACAATTGCTTCAGATATCAAGTTTACTTGGGAACTGAGATCAAATAATGTCTCTATTTTAGTGTGTTTAGATACAACTCTTATATGAAATAATTCATCATCATGAGATTCATTATTGGAATTTGAACTAGCATGAAGGGAATATTTACCTTGTACTCCAATCATTGTGATCTTTCCCTCTTCTCCTGAATCGGAACCAAGATCTTGTTGCACTGTAGCAATAGTATTTGTCTTCCCCTTTCCACCGAATTGTTTCGGTATCTTCTCTAGATGTAGTTTCCAACAATGTTGTTGGCCCTTGGTTATGTATTAAGGAAGAAAGCGAAGAGAAAGGAAGAGAAAAGACAAAGTACGAACTGCGTGGAAGGCACATTGACTGATATTGGGTCAGATTGGCTAAAGAAGCAGAAAATAAGGAGCGAAGTAAGGGAAAGAGAGTCACTGAACAAGAGGATCGAGGGAGAGATATCATCAAGGAATATGGATCGTGGACAACTCCACAAGCAGAAAAATCCACCAACGGATACTTTAGAGCACCTCATGGGAAAGGAGGAAAGACAGGCTAGCGAAGCACATGAAGTATAGGTCAAGTTGACCTAGGGTTTTATACCAAGGGTTTTGGTATCTAGGGGTTTTGACACCTAGACATTTGTCATTTTAATGTATAAATAAAAGGTCTAGAGGACCCGGGAGGGTTTTTTCATTGTTGGTGATTATTGTCGTTATTGTGGATAATACTATTGTGTGTTGAGTGAGAGAGAGAGTTGTTGGATGGGAGAGAAATATGTATTATAAGATCTTTAGCTGGGTGTGAAGCAAAACCTTGCAGCTAGGTGCACAGGGAGGGGAGATAGAGAAGAGAAAGATATTTGCAAGCTAAGAGCGTAGACAGAACTGTATGTTTTCACATAATATATCAAGAAATACAGTTTTGTGGACGTATCCCTAGGACGAGGGTGAACCACATATATCTTGTTTCATTGTGTGATTGATGTTTTGTTCTTTTTCTTTTTGTTATTCTATTATTGCATTATTGTGTTAGATCTAAGATATATCTCACACAATAGGCCTAAGGGAGATAAAGAATAACTAGATCTTTGTGTGTTGTTCCTTTTAATCCACTTACATATCCTCTTGTTGTAGACACATGCATCCTGCAACCCACTATTGCTACTTTAGGTGAGATTGCATCTGATTCGTAGGTGTTTCCAAAAGGGCCAGTAGTTAGGGCTTGTTGGTGCACTATTAGAATTGAAGCCCGGGTCTGCCCCTATGTCAACAAATGGTTCCGTTGCCGGGACTGGGATCTTCTTGAGGAAATTTTAAGGTGGTTTCCATCGAAGACAAAGATTCAGAAGTGGATAGAAGAACAAGAAAAGAACTTCACTGAGGCTCAGAATAAGAACCCTAATCTTAACATAGAGGATTGGTTGGGAAGGTATATATTTACTGATATACACGAGATTTTCTTTGGAGGGATTCATAAAGAACTATACGAGTGGTTAGCTAGACTAGCATATACCCAGTTTGAGATCATATTTAGACCACTTGTGGTTTGGACGTCGATGCTGATCATGAAGGTCAAGAGATTTGATAACGCCATGTCAAGAGCAGTAGACCACTGGTTTGATAACACTATTTGAGGGTACATTACCGAGTTTTCTATTGATAAAGTAGAGTCATATAGCCAAGCAGAGAGTTATTTATTTAAAGGACCTAGAGGAAATGTTTTACACTTTTTGAAGTTGAAGATCAATATGCTATTGCATGAGAAGAACATCCTAAAGATACAGTAATTGGTCAAATTGAAGAGCTAATGTTCAAAAATGTAGACAACGATAGTGACACAGAGGTGGGACATACACATAGTGGGAGAACCTTAAGAGAGGTTCCTCTAGTAAACCTGTTTGAGTGGAGACGTGAACCACTAGCACAGGGCAAAGGGTTCTACAGTGGAGAAGAATAAGAGCTATTGAATGAGGAAAAGTCGGGATCCGCTGGAGTAGAGGAGCTCAAGACTGAAGAGCCTCATTGACAAGAGTTAGCGACTTCAGGAACTGCACTGACTATCGAAGTAAGTACTATTACTCCTCATGTTGTTTTAGCAGTGTTGAGTAACGAGAGTAGTCAGAGCTACCAGATCACTCAGAGCACTGTTACCAGTAGTTCAGTACATACTCAGTCAAGAAACCTAGGAAGATCTATGGTAGATGAAATGAGCCTACCTATCTTTAGAGGAGATGGATCTAAAGATCCTGATCAACACTGGTTCTTATGTGATGTTATATGGAGAATTAAGAAATTCAATGATGAAGAAGTTAAGAGAGCTCAGTTTAGTACTACCTTGAGAGACCATGCACTGAGTTGGTACATGAAGTTTGTTAAAGGAGTTACACAGCCTAAACCGTTGAATGACATCAATATTGCATTGAGTGTAGAATTCAAGAACCCAATTCAGAGTCATAATGCATTAAAGAACTGAAAGAAATCAAGAAGAAAGTAGCTAAACCTATTTGGGAGCTTGATTAGAGGTTTAAGACCTTAACCGGTTGATTGAGTTTTAAGATCCTAGATGAGAAGAACAAGGAATGGTTCATAATTTCCCTCCTACCACACATCAGAGTTCCTTTAATGCAACAAAAGGTTGCTTCATAGGTTGATTCATTGGAGATCACTATGAAACTAGAGTAAGCCCCTATGGGAGAATCCATCTCAGGTATGAGTCAAATTTTGAGTCAGCCAACTAGCTTATCATTGCAAGTCAAAGATATAAAGAAAGATAAGGGAAAATATAAAAGGGAATACATCTGGTGTATCAGATGAAAAACAAAAGGCCATGATAAGGAGCATTGTCCCCTATTTCATGAGTACTTGGCCTTTGGGGCTCTGAGCCCTGTGGAGCAGGTTACTCTACCCTGGTGAATGCTATTACATGAAAAAATATGTCTAGACACGTAAAAACCTTTACTGCACATTCTGGAAATCTGTGGGGCATGATGAGAAAGACTATAGGACTTATTACCTCTTGCACGAAAGATCAGGAGATACATATAGGATTCAATGTGAATTACAACAGGAAGGAAATGCTATGCAGTTTAACTCACCAGGAAGAGGAAACTTCAACCCTCGTGGTAGATTCATAGGAAGAGGACGAGAAGGAGGATAGGTCGAGGTCGAGGTCAGATCATTTGTTATACCACACAAATCCATGTCACTTGGAAATGGACTGTTAGAACTCTTACACCACTTGCAGCTACTGCAACTCATTGGAACATGTCATTGAAGATTGCCCTATGTTGTTAGCCAAGCTTCAGGAGAGACAAGGAGGAAACCAAAAAGTACAACTAATCTCAGTAGAACCTCACAGAGAGGATCCCGGAGTCATTGTTATCACTAGACGAGGTGTTGTTACAGGAGAACACAGAGTGACCCCAGAAAAGACTACAAAAGAATCAAGGGTCAGAAGAGTAGGAGAGAAGACACAAGTGTTTGGTCCGAGGGAAGAAAATAATTTGGAAGAGATCAATATTCTTCATAAAAGACCCAACCAGAAGTGAGAGAATGTAGAATTACTTTGGCATTTGATCAACTGCATCACCTGAAGAAGGACAAGAGGTAAGAAAGCTTATGGAATTCTTATGTACTTGCATTAATCTGATTAAGGATGAAAGAGTTGTACAAGAACTACAAAATTTAATCAGACAATATGAGATAGGTAGGATATCTCCTTTGCTAAATAAATAAGTACATCAACCATATAGAAAGAGAAGGAAAAATAAGGAAGTACACCTTAATGCTCAAATTATAGATTATGACATAGATTATGTGGTCCTCAACTTAGGGTCAAAATTCAATGTTATGACAAAGTAGACCTGGGCACTAATGGGAAAATCTAAGTTAATTTATTCCCCTATCAGTCTTAGGATGGCTAATTAGCAAGAAGTAAGCCCCTTTGGAATACTGGAGCATGTCCCTGTGGACATCGATGGGTAAGGACATTTGTGGATTTCGAGGTGATTGAGATAGTTGATGATTGTTGTCCTTATCTTGCACTGTTAAGAATTGATTGGGATTTCAACAATTCCACTTTTATTGACTTAAAGAAAAGAATAATGACCTTCAAAGGTGATGGCCTTAGGGTTTGTTAGAGATATTTCTTGTCTCGGGATTAGGCGTACCTAGGTTTGGGGTTTGCACGGGAAAGCACCTGAGTATATCATGAGATAATCCCATTTTGTATCAGTGAGTCGAGAAATCGAGCGAGAAAAGTTTTGTCTTTAGCAGTCGAGAACCATCCTCAAAGCAAATTGACGGTCAAAATCTTACAGAGGAGATCGACGAAATCCCATCAGCCGTTAGATCTCGAGAAGTTGCACCGAGGTTAACCCCTAGTGTGCAGAGGAGGAGAGCCGGGTTTCAGTTCATCGGAGAATCGGAGTTTTCGAAGACCAGAAACTCTTGCATGTAGGAATCTCGATCCATGATTTCTTGACTGTATCAGAACCATCCTTCAACAGGGACACGTGGCGAGAGCTCCCATAGAGTCGGGGATCGGGGAACTGAAAGTCTCGTGCACATGACAACGAGAATCGCGATATTTCGATACGTGATTTCTCGACGGAGTTAAGGACCGCAAGTGGAAGACAGGTGGTAGGCTCTTGCGATGGGGAATGGACTGTTGACATGTCAATGGCCATGAGCCATCGGCAATCAGATAATTGAGACTCCCGGGCACTTGTGTATCGAGACATCGAAAACTCCGAAACCCCGACAGAGGTTCGGCTCAGGTCACATAAGAGGTGGTCATATGGACTATAGTATAGCCAGGAGGGCTAACCCATACACGCGCTCATCAGAGAATCGGTGATCAGGAATTCAAAGGGTCAATAACTATTGACAATGGGGAATGCAAAACCCCAAAACCCGATACAGAGTCGGGAAAAGGTCTCGGTGAAGTTCAGGAGATCGTAAGGAAAGGAGAAGAGACATGTGGACTAGGTCGGGGTTTCATCAAGGATTTCACTTGGGGATCCAAAGAGCCTCTTCGGCTCAGCAGAAAAGGAGAAAGAGGGGGGGTGAAGCCTCGCGTCACCCATTTATTTCAAAGTATGGAGGTCCCACCTGAAATAGACACAGAAGGGTCCCTTGTACCGGTTCTCTTCAGGGAAGCTACGTCGAGTCTCCAACTCACCAGAGAAGCCTGCACACGCCAGTTCAATATTCAAAGGGCTCAACTACCGCCTAGCGCGAGCCATGCTGAATTAAAGAGGCACATGACAGGGGAATAGAGGGAATATTTGATGGAGGCAGACTAACAACTCGTCCCGATAGAGAAGCTCCTCAACGTTAAGCATTGAATTCATGATATGATCGCACCTTGGGGGCCAGAGCTAGTCCCAAGTATATGTAGGCATGTTTGCCATTTTTGTAAGGATCGATAGTTGAGAAGAGCTCCCGATTGTAAAATTTTAATGAAGCACTATTATTCTGGTTATGTGTGAACTTTTGAGACTTCTTACCTTATGAATGCCAGTTTCTTTCATGTCTTTGTTTACACTGTGTTAGAGCAACTCATAATTGGAGGATCCAGTCGAGCTGCAGCTATTATAGGATGATGTTGTAATGGATCACTGTAATAGTTGCACTGTCTCTAATCAGTTCTTGTGATTTCCCCAGCGCTGAGTGACTTGGAATTGGAGGATTCAGTCAAGTCCCCTCTTAGTTCTTTGAGACCCTGAACCAAGAGGATCTTGCATTCAGAGTATTTCTTCTGCAAATGACCGAAAGCCGGTTGCCCAAAGTTGTTTGTTCACCTTTCTCACTAAGTCTTCCACCTGTTCACCTTTTAATCAACCCACTGGCTAAAGTTAGGATTCCATACCTCATTTGTTCTTTACGTACCAGATCCAGTCCCCGAGTTAGAGTGATATCTCCTTGAGCCTATATCTCCATTTGATCATCCCTTTATAAACAAATCGTGACATTAAACTGATGGGTGTCGGGCTCTGCTCCTGCAAGCAATCCAAGAGTGACTTCCGATGCTAACAGGGTCATTACACCTCTGGATCATGATGAAGGTCGAAAATACACTGAACCCATCAGAGAAGAAGACCATGCTTATGAACTATAAAACATATATAAATTGATAGCAAGACAACATGATTACATTAATCCTACAACAGATTGGAACGTAAGTTGGTTAGGTGATAGTGCATGCTCATCAGATTTGGAAGAAGCACTAGAGAACTCGTAGAACAAAATGTATGAAGTTTCTATGAGAAGGTTTGCTAGATTGACCAGGGAAGTTTTCTAGATTGGCACAGAAGTAAGCAATCTTCCCACATTTTATGGTTTAAGTCATTTAAAAACATTCTCATCATAATTTGAAGAAATTGTACCATTAAAACAACGAGTTTTGACACTAGATGAAGCTTTAAAATCAACTCCAACAAGATGGTGGGGAACACATAAGAAGAACATCACAAACTAGGTGCAATGTCACACTTTGATGACAGTGCACTTTTCAGAACAAACCAAAGGGTGAAAAGTTAGATACACAGGTCAAAGCCATCTGAATGACCATGTGCGAATTTGTGAGGAGGCCTGACACAACATCCCTCAAGAGCAGTGGGTGCATAAATTCATCAACACTTTGGACACAATGCCTATTAATTGGTATTTTCAAGTAAAACTATGCCTCACCACTTCAGATTGGGATGGTATGACTCATAACTTTGTAGCTACATTTTTATTTGAAATTCAATCCCCCTTAGTAGATAAATATTTGCAAGTTGTAAGACAAAAATTCTTTGAGGCACCTAACCTCCCTTTGGATCAAGAAGAATATGAATGGACTGCATCGCTTCAGAAATTGTAAGGTTGTTACAATATCAATGTTGATGAAGATGATGAACCTAGGAATGTGAACATCGCAAACAAAGAAGGACAAAGAGACATAGAAGGAAGAGGAGTCAAACTACATTTTATTGGACAACCAATCTAAATAAAGAAAGTTAAACTTGGAACAGAGAAAACACCTAAGCTCGCAAGCGTTGGATATTATTGGGACGATGCCACTATTGACAAGATCACATAATTACTGCATGAGTATCAGGACTTGTTTCCAACCAAGTTCACTGACATGAAGGGAATTAAAGGGCCCATGGGAGAGATGAATATCCCCTTGAAACTAGATGCAAGGCCAATCAAGGAGAGACCTTTTGGACTGACTCCCAAATATAAGCAGAAATTCAAGATTGAATTAGACAGATTGTTGGAAGCAGGAATCATAGAACACGTTGAAGAGTCAGAATGGATTAGACCTATGTTAGTCCAAGATAAGAAGACGAGCGATATCAAAATATTTGTAGACTTGAGGAAATATAATGATGCATTTTTACATGATCCATTCCCTACACAATTTACCAACGAAGTGTTGGATAACGTGGGAGGGCAGGAATTTTACTCCTTCACAGATGGATTTTTTGGTTATCACCAGATTAGGATTGCTAAGGAAGATAACCATAAGACACATTTGCAACAGAATGGGGATCCTACCAATACATAGTGATGCATTTTGGATTGAATAATGCACCAGCCATATTTTCTAGGGTGGTGGTCGAAGCATTCAAGGAATTTTTACATAAATTTCTGGAAGCATATTTTGATGATTGAACTATTTTTAGTATTGAATGTTTAAGACTAATGTTGGATAAGTGTAGGCAATGTTAGATTTCCCTAAACCTAAAGAATTTCATCTTCTTTTCACCCTTTGGAGTGATGCTAGGCCATATTGTGTGTAAGCAGGGGTTGTTGGTAGATCCCTCCAAGATTTCCATCAATGTTGATCTACCTTCACCTACTTCAGTTAGATAGTTGCGCATAGTTCTGGGACATACGGGATATTACATAAAGTTCTTAAAGGGATATGCACAAATAAAATCACCTATGGAGAAGTTATTAAGAAAATATTGTCAGTTCCAATGGTTAGAGGAATGTCAACAATGTTGTAAGATTGGTTGTTGTCATTGATGTCAACCCTAGTCATTGGTTTTGGAACGCAATATTGATGAAGGTATCTGGAAATGAAGGACAATATACATGCATAAACAAAACACATGGATGGATAGTATACATCATTTTGTTTCTGGTGGTAGGTGGAATGTCACGTGGATCCTCATGGTTGAGGAGAAATGATTTTTTGAAGATGACAAAGTGAATTGAAGAGGAAAGTACAAGTAGGCCCTGAAAATAATTAAAGAAAAAAATTACAAAATAGGAAAGTGTCAGGTAGGCCTTAATGTTAAAAGGTAGCAAAATAAACGGTATAAATACATATCATTATAAATTCATTTTATACAAAAGTCACATTTCAGAGGAAATCAGTAGTAAAGAAGGTTGAATTTCAAGGGAAGATGAAGTCTTTTGGTGATGTGTTCTAAGGTATGTTATTTACAGGTCATCTTACCATTTTCTCTATAACGTTTTTCTAGAGCGATTTAGATGGTGAAATTGCTATGGTATTGAGAATAAATATCAAGGTACCTATGGTAAAATATTCTACTCTTTTTTCTCTATAATTTTGGAGATACACTCTGTGGAAAATAGGGTTTTTGACAAGTCCTGAAGCTAGTCAATAAACAGGTGTTCCAGGTAAAACAGTCATAACTTATTCATAGATAATCCAAATGAAGTGGAACCAATTTAATTGGAAAAAGTGCAGAATTTATTTTCTTGTGTGATAGTTTCTGAATCTGATGTTAAATATTGAGCACGGGGCATTATGTACAAGTTCGCTCTCCTGAATAAATCAAAATTGAATAAATTCTACCATTCTTTCTATAACTTGTTCTTGGGGAGGGTTCAAGGAGTGAAACTTGGAGGAGTTTCAGAGAATACATTGAGTAATATTATCTATAGGATTAGAGTATTCCAAGGATTGAATAATTACAGAAGTTGAATAATTCTCAGGAAGCATTATCAGGCTCTATGTGATGGCTGGTTGATGGTGATGATTTAATGCAAAGTTTTATTATCTCTCATATATTCTTGGGTGGAAGGAAGGGGAAAGGATGGATAGTTCAACCCTCTCTTGATATTGGAGGATTGTATCTTCCTATTGGAGCTTTATCCCTCCCTTTATATTTGGAAGCTGTAGCTACCTTTGGAAGTCAATACTCCCCATTGAACAATAACTATTGATTATTTCTCATACATTGGGCATGGTGTATTGTGGTGTAATGGTGTAACTCCTATACTATTGTTCATTTCTCATTGAATATAATTGAATGGTTTAAGTATAATTTGAAAAGGTTTTTAAATTGTAATTGAGACTAATTCATTCCCCTCTCAATATCAACAATTGGTATCAGAGCATGTTACCTTTGGTACAGTTTAACCACTGGAAGGAAGATCCTAAGAAGAAATGGAAGACAAAATTCCAAATGGGATTCCACCATTTGATGGAAGAAATTTTGAATACTAGAGTAATAGAATGAAAACTTAATTGAAATCTCTTGTGGCAGATGTTTGGTTCTCATTTACTTCATGATACAATGCTTTGAAGAAACCAAATACTGCATCTCAGAAGGAAGCAAAAAGGAACAACAAATTGGCAATAGATACCATCTTGGATGGATTGATATATTCAATGAAATACAAGGTGGGATCATGTGCATCATCAAAAGAGATTTGGGACAAGATACAACACCTTTATGCAAGGGAAGAAACAAAATAAGAAGAATAAGTTGAAGCAAATTACAACATCTCATATTTCAAAGAAGCAAATAGAGGTCAGTTCTTTGCTTTAGTTTTGAAGGAGTAGGACATGTTGAATTTGAATGTCCTCATCCAAGGATTGAAAGAGATAACACTAAAGAAGAAAAGTCCAATGAAGAAGAAGAAAATCATGAAGCATAAACTATTCAACAAGAAGATGAGAATATTAAAAAATTGAAGCATGTTGAGATTGAAAATAACAAGCTCAAAGACACGCATAGAAAACTAAGAAGTGAATTGGGTAGTTGTAAAATTACAGTTGTAAGATTGAAGAAACAATTAGAGTACTTTGAGAAACTAAGAGAAGAAAACATTTCCTTGAAAACTCTACTCAAAGAAGAAAGAAGAATAGGAAAAGTAAGGAATGTCCAAATGATGAAGAAAGAAGAAGATTGTGAGAAACTTGAACAAGAAGTTGTCTCATTGAGGAAGAGCTTAAGAAAATATCAAGTGAAAAAAGACTTAACACATATTGGATGCATAGGTGAAACTTCATACAAAGAATATCAAAATACCAACAAGAAGGTTGAAGAAAGAGCTACACATACAGTTGATGAGAAGTGGACCAGGATACCAGAAAGAAGGAATGATTACAAAAGATATGAATATCCAAGAAGACCTCCTACCTTTAGGAATCAAAGAAGCTTCAATCAATATGAAGGAAACTACAGAAGAGTAGATCATGAACCCAAATGGAATACATCACAAATAAGGCCACTTACTCCAAGGTATCAAAATTTCTTTCTTGGTCATTGTTATACTTGCAAAACTTTTGGACATAAGGAAATTAATTGCAGAATCAATGAAAGGAACAAATACGCAAGAAACATGAATGGTGTAAATAGAAGATATGGAAATAATTGTGTATTTGTCAACATAAGTTATAATTCATTTTCCCCATTGATGGAAAAAATTATTGTATGCTACAAATGTAATTACCTTGGTCAGAAAGAACGATATTGCAGATATATGAATGAAGATTTTTGTATGCCAACCACAGTATGGAGAAGGAAAGAGATTACAAACAATCAAGATTGTCGAATAGCATTAACCGCTGAAGAATGTAAAGAAGAATATGAATGGTACATAGACAGTGGATGTTGTTCACACATGAATGGGGATCAAGACAAATTCAACAACTTGAAGAGAAAGGGTGGAAATTTTTCATTTGTAGATGACTCATCTGCCAAAATACTTGGAGAAGGTGTAGTAGATCTTGGAAGAAAAAATGTAAAATCAAATAATGTTGTATTGGTTGAAGACATGAAGCATAATATACTCAGTGTTAGTAAAATGTGTGATCAAGGATACACTCTTACATTTGACTTGCGAAAATGTAAAATCAGATAAAATAACTTAGGAAGATCGGTTGCAACTGCAACAAGAATACCGAACAACATATACATCCTAGACATGAAGAAGAGAGAGAAGACATAAGACACACCAAAGGATTCCAAGGAAGAAAAATTCCCAAAGACCAAAAATAAGGATGAAGTATTATTGAGTGCCACATGTTTAGGGGGAGCAGCCCCAAAGAATAAGGTCACCTTATGCCATTGAAATCACGGGGGAGAGAAATTGTGATCATGATGATAGGTGAGCATGAGTATTGCCATCAATGACAAAGGGGAAGATTGTTGGAATATTGGTTGTTGTCATTGATGTCAACCCTAGTCATTGATTTTGGAATGCAAGATTGATGAAGGTGTTTGCACATGAAGGAAAATGTACATGCAGAAACAAAACCCATGGATGGATAGTATACATCATGTTGTTTCCGGTGGTAGGTGGCGCGCCATGTGGATCCTCATGGTTGAGGAGAAATGAATTTTTAAAGATGACAAAGTGAATTGAAGAAGGAAGTACATGTAGGCC
>WSFP011404811.1:0-25743 GCA_009831015.1 Picea engelmannii | reverse complement strand
TGGAAGCTCCTCAACAAATAAACAAGGCCCAAAGCCCGATGGCTCTCTCCATGAAAGGATGCACCCAAGCTAGCCTCACCTAATGCACCAAACCTCATCTCCAAGCTCTCTCTCAAACTCTCCAAGTGAGCAAATGAGTGAATGAGCTCTCATTTGCCCTTTGCGCCCCTCTTGAACCTCCATAAGGAAACCTAAGATATCAATGATTGAGATCATCCCATCTCCCATCTAATCAAAGGTTGAGATCTCTCCAAAAGAATCTCACTCAAAAACCCACTTTGGGTTAAGTTCCCTAAGTTCACTTTATGTCTCTAATTCATCCACAAAGTGAATCAATAGTCATTTTAGGCATAAATGACAAAATTCACTTTTGACTTAAATCTCCTAAGTCAAAGTGAAATTAGACATAAAGTACAAGGCACAAGTACATAGTACTTTCCACATGTGTTTAGGAGCTCACAAACACATGGGGAACACCTCCCAAGGTACATAATCTCAACACAAGTCAGAGGGCTAATCAGGGTAAAGGCTCAGAGAAAAGTGAAGATACAAAAACAGGCAGTAAGAACTATTGTCTTAGTGCTATTGTCTTATCTCTCTCTTTCTAGAAGAGCCTTGTAAGTTCATTGTACTTGTTTCACTGATCAATATATCACAAGAAGTTTGCTGGGTTTTCTTCCCCTTGAGGGTTTCCCAAGATAAATACTTGTGTCTCTATGACTGAGTGTTCTTCCTATGATTCTTATGCTTCAGTTTATCTGCTAAAGTTTTAAAAGAACACTATTGTTATCTTCTGTATCTGTTTATGCTTGAAAAATTAACATCCCACCACCTGACTTGGCCAGCAGGGCACTAAACCCAAAAAAAAATATCTTCTTTCTTCTTGCTGTAACTATACCCAGAGTTTCTAACAGTCCCAAACCTGAATTAATGCAAAACTAAATGCAGAATTGATTAGGCATATACAGAAATATGTTTCATATACATTCATTTAAATAGTATGATACTATGATTCATGTTATGTACAGTTCATCTAATTTAGTCATACCATTTCATATGCAATGAGAAGTACATAATAACATTAAAATTATATGCAGCTTAATCCATTTACCCATCTATTCCTCAATTCATAGGCAGCACACATAACAGCATATGATTTCAACAGCAGACTATAATTATGCATAGCATTTAGGCATCTACATATATCAAAAACCCTTCATATACAGTCCAACTAAAAGAACATGAAATTAAAAGCAAAGAATAAGAATTTCTGACATAATGACACAACCTATAACCGAATTACACTTATCTTTTCAAGAGCTGTGCATGTGGAAATGACTGCATAGGAGCGATTTTCCTCTCAGCCATAGGTATCCACAGCGGATACCACTGCTGAGCTGACACTATGAAGCAACAAGGGCGAAACTCTGCTTACAGGTCTCTAACACTCATCACATCCCATCCCATAGTGCCACAACCCAGACAGATTTAAACATCTACCATGATACAGCCAGATTCCTTGACCAGCACTAAATTCAGCCCTTGGGCATCTTCTTTCAACCACTCCCTAACTCAGACTTGGGCAATAGCCTTCTGCTGATACACTACCTTGGAGAATCCCTCATTTACCAAATTACTATTTCAGCCGAAGATCCCAGTCCACTGGTATTCCTCTGGGAGATCTGGTTTGGTAGTGCAGCCTCTAAAAATCCCCCTCTGCTGATACACTACCTCGAGCAAATTCAGACAATCTAATGGTTTACATATGTCAAGATTCGGCATGGGTATGTGTAGATGGAAGCAATTTCCCTCCCAAGATACGGCTCTCTACCATAGCTACCATGCTATTCCAGCAACATAACAGCTTCTCCTTGCAACAGTCCAAAACCCACCGATAAATGTGACAGGAGAGCAAACACACCTGAGAGCATGATGGAAGAACAGAATGGAGGAGCAGAAAGAGCCAAAGCTGAGCTATGGTTTTGTATGAAGGCTTGCATGCAAAAGATAAGGTATTTAATTCTCTCCTGAAAGAATGGACACTTTTCTAATATCAAAAAGGGGAAATTTCCATGTTGAAAATTGGCAAGTGACATAATATAGGTGTCCCCCTCTTTCTTTCCCGACCTGTTGGTTCACAGTCCTCCCTCTTGCTCCTAGCATATCATCCATATGCTCCTTTTTATTATATTTTCCAGCGGTATATCTTTGAAATCACTTAATATTTAACTTAGCAAAAATGCCTAAATCTAATATTCACTAGTGGGGCCTTGGCCTTTAGCTCCCACTTGTTAGTTCATCGTCCTCCCTCTTGCTCCTAGCAAATCAAATCCACATGCTCATTTTTATTATATTTTCATGTGGCACATCATTGACATCACTTTGTATTTAAAATAGAAAAAATGCCCAAGTCTAATATTCACTAGTGGGGTCTTGGCCTTTAACTCCCACTAAGAACCTTTACAACATATATACAATATTTACATCAGGGTGTTCATATACATTGCCTAAATGGACCAAGCAAAATGCCACACCATATACAAAATATTACATAACCATAAATGTACAAATTAGGAGGTCAAAACAGGGCATTACATTATTTTAGAAAATTGAATGGAAATGCACCCAAGTGAAGGCAATTATGGAGCAACTATGGAGTGGCCAACTGCAAACACTGCAACGGAAGTACAATGTTTTCATGGACTTCTGATCCTTTATTGAAAGGTCGACCACAATTTTTGGAAGATTGCAACACTAATGACTAATTTGGTGACAGCAAATAGGAAGGTTTTCTAGTCAACGGTAGCAAAAGAGAGTTTTAAAACTCTCAAAAGGTGTACAGTTGAAGCTCTAGTCTTAACCCTCCTAGATTTGACAATTTTTTTGAGGTTGAATGTGATCAGCAAGATGGCTCTTGGGGCTGTACTTAGTCAAGAAGGGAATTCCATACCATACCACAGCAAAACATTTAACGAAGCCAAAAAAACTGCATTTATGATTAGGAATCATATACACATGTACATCTCTAGAGCACTGGATGCACTACCTGATGCCTGAGAATATACACTATACAGATTATTAAGCTTTGAAGTATTTACAGACCAAGCCAAGTTAAATACTCGTCGTGCCAAATAACTGAATTACTTTCAAAGCTTCATTTTTGTGATCAAGCACAAACCAAGTAAAACAAATGTCATAGTAGATGCATTAAGTCGACTTATAACATTGTTAAAACTTTAAACTATGACTAAAGAGGTGATTGGATTTTAGCACTTCAAGGATGAGTTATTAGGATGACTCAAATTTCAGAGATGCTTATGGGTCTTGCAAAGAACCAACCGACGGGGAAAATGTTAGCTTTTGGGGTAGCTCGGACAGGTACTTCCGCATTGGCGATGCCTAGCATGTGGAGGTGTCCAAGCAACACTATCTAAAGTGATTTTATTTAATGACTAAAGTGACTTTTGGTAAAGTTGAGTGACTTAAGTGATTTAAGTCATCTCAACGAGAGATTAAGTCATGATCGTTAGAATGTGAGAGGCAAGATCTAATCTTGGCCATTGAGATCTAGGGTTAGGGTTTTAGTCATTGGGGGATTATAAAAGCAGATCTAAGGAGAGTGAGAGGCACACAATGAGTGCATAGGAGCAAGAAGGAGTCTTGCTCATGTACTTGTGTCTGAGTGGACAAGGATGAGGAAGTGTGAAGGGAAGAAAGAGAAATAGCAGCCAAGTGGGCTAGGCTATTTGTTGCAGCATTGTATTCCTCTGATGGGCCATTATCCCAGGGCAGGAGCCCAAGATTTTTAGCAATAAAATCAAACTCAGAACTGGTTTTCCCACAAGGGTTTTTCCAGGGGTGTTTACCCAAATATCTCGTGTGCATTGTGTTTGGTTTATGTTGTTAATACTTCTGTTGTTTAGTTGAAACTCAGTTGTGCTTTTAATTAATGAAGTGATTTCATTTGGGATTATTAACCAAGTGTTGGGTTCTGAAATTCAACATGGTATTAGAGCCAAGACTCTGAAGGCGAAGCCATTTTGCATGAGATCGAGATATTGCAGCGAAGAAAAAAAATTTTATTTGCAAGTGTAGCAGGCTCAAGGTAAAGAACAACACCCAGAAAAAAAATTTAAAAAAGGGAGGAGGCATCGTACGGTTGTTGTACAAGGACCGTATGAGCCAAAAATCCGCTGCAAAAAAAGCCATGATCTATAGGTAGATCGAGCTGCTGAAAATTGCGTGAGCCACAGAGAAGACAACAGAGGTGGCAAGGCAGGAGTAGCAGCGGTGAAAATTCGACAGAGGAATCAAATCGAGCAGCAGGTGAGTGGCCAAAGGTTGTGGGGTCATATGTTGTAGCAACACACAGGAGCCGATGCGAGTAAAGGAGTTGCAGTCAGCAGAGCAGCCGCCAACTACAGAGATTTGACTGCAGCCGCACAGACAGCTGAGGAAATAATCCAAGCCGTCATATGACAGTGTGTGTCGCGGGCTGAGGATCTATGGTTGTGGTTGAGTCTAGCAAGGAGTTGTCGCTGCACTATGGAGCTAGAGAAAGTTGCACGACAAGGGAGTCGTCGGCAGCATGTGAAGAGAGTAAGTCGTCGATCGTGTGAATGTGTGACAGTTGTTGGGGAGTGGAGCTGCACACAAATCCGATGGGGCAACAGTCGGTTGGGCCGTGAAGAGTTGTCGCCAGCTGATAAGTAGCCACAGCCCGTCAAGCAAGTCCGTTTAAGAAGAGCTCGTGCAGGGAGCCAAAGGTGGAGGCCACGGGTGGAGCTATGAGTAGGAGCAACAGAAGGCAAGGTTGTCGACGAGGGTCGTGGGCAGCAGCAGAGCTGCGTGGAAAGAACCGGTCAGCCGTCAGGTAAAGTAAGTTAGTCGTTGACCAACAGGGCCGCAAGGTTGTCAGGACAGACCAAGCACCCGCAAAAGAGCCGAGAGGAAGCTGAGAGGGCACTTGGGCAGCCCACAGAAGCCCGAGTATGTCTGGGTAGCCCTAGGCAGCGGGCAGACTGCCCAGAATTTTTCGGGCAGCAGGTAGGTTCCCTAGGCAACGAGCATAATTGTCGAGCAACAAACTTAGATAGTCGGGCAGCACCCATAAAAGCTTCGGGCAGCCTAGAAAAGGACCCGAGTAGTAGCAAGAGGCTGTGGGCAGGGGTCCAGGCAACGAGCAATAGGACTAGGTAGTAGGTCCGAGAGGCCAAATTTGAGCTTTTCATTAGGTTGTCGAGATGGAAGCGTTGGGGATGGGTTGTGGGCAATGACTCATCTCACCATATAACAGGAATGAGGTCGGTGTTCCTTAGTGTTTCAGAGACGGGCTTAGACTTGCATGTGGGCAGTGGGGTCGACACCATGTATGCAGTGAAGGTAGTTGGATGGGTCAGATTCCAGCTAGATTCAGGTGGTTCTCTAGAGGTGGCAGGAGTGATATATGTCCCAGGGCTGAAGTTGCTCTCAGTATCAACCTTGGAGGACATGGGATATGCAGTTATGTTCGAGGATGGATAGTTACTCATACATTCAGAGGGAGAAGATACCCTGGATGCAGCAATGAGTCTTGGCATCAGGGAGGGTATGTTGTACAGGGTGTTGGCACAGCCTGTAGGGGTCCAAGGGGATCTTGGATCGTAGATCAAATCAGAGTGCAGTGGAGGTAGCAGGAGGGTCTTCCAATTCAAAGGGAGCAGCTACAGCTGCAGCAAATTTGATGAGCTCGGAGATTGATCCAGGAGGAGGTTCTTCCAAAAGTACCTTCCTTGTTAAGAGGGAGTGTTAGCCTTTGGGGTAGCTTGGACAGGTACTTAAGCATTGGCGATGCCTGGCATGTGGAGGTGTCTGAGCAACACTCTCTAAAGTGCTTTGATTTAATGACTAAAGTGACTTTTTGTAAAGCTGAGCGACTTAAGTGATTTAAGTCATCTCAACGAGAGATTAAGTCATGATCGTTAGATTGTGAGAGGCAAGATCTAATCTTGGCCATTGAGATCTAGGGTTAGGGTTTTAGTCATTAGGGGATTATAAACGCAGATCTAAGGAGAGTGAGAGGCACACAATGAGTGCATAGCAGAAAGAGGGAGTCTTGTTCATGTACTTGTGTCTGAGTGGGCAGGGTTGAGGAAATGTAAAGGGCAGCAAGAGAGATAGCAGCCAAGTGGGCTAGGCTATCTGTTGCAGCATTCTATTCCTCTGATGGGCCATAATCCCAAGACGCGAGCCCAGAATTTTTAGCAATAAAATCAAACTCAAAATTGGCTTTCCCGCAAGGGTTTTTCCACGGGTGTTTACCCAAATATCTCGTGTGCATTGTGTGTTTGGTTTTTGTTGTTAATGCTTCCATTGTTTAGTTGAAACTCAGTTGTGCTTTTAAGTAATGAAGTGATTTCATTTGGGATTATTAGCTAGGTGTTGGGTTCTGAAATTCAACAAAAAAGTACCTACGCGGACTATGTAATGCAAGAAGAATTTTGTTTCCATGAGAAATAGTTGTGTTTTCCTAAAGGTATCATGTGGGATACACTTATACATGAAGTGCATACTAGAGATTGTGGACAACATTTTGGGAGAGAAACCCTCAAATATTTAGAAATGAATTATTGTTAGCCAAGCATGGCTAAAGATGATGTCATCTATGGAGGGAGAAAGATGGGAGATGGAGAAACTTCCACTGTGTAGACATAGGGCTTGCTTGAAAAAAACAAAATTACATTACCATAAGAACTCAGCTTGTGGTGCAAAAGACTCCTTAAATAGTGAAGGAACCCTTCAATATATTTGACACCTTATGTAACTCCTGGAGATATTACTCAAATTCCTAGATAGAGATACAAAGTCTAGTTGGAAACGGTAACACTGAAGGACAAACTCTAAAGGACAGTTTGTGGTAAAGATAACAAAAATGGTCATTCTTATTAGCAAACTTGTCCAGTATAAAAAACTGGGGAAACACTAAGGAAACACTTGGGAAATGTTTCCTAAGCATTTCTTGCATGAAAATGTTTCCCTTTTGTCATTTCTAGACCATCAAAAGAAAATCAATAAATTCAAAATATCCATAATCAAAAGTCCCACAGACCCATGGGGGCAAGTTCATTAGGTTAACCTTGACTCAGTCAAGGGAGGTTAATAGTAGGTTCATATTGACTCAGTCAAGGGAGGGTTTATATAGGTAGTTTACAGTGGCACGTGGTTTTAGCCTATGGTATTCATATGAAGGAAGTCTATTTAGGTGGCGTTAAATTATGAACTTGATTTCTTATGTGGATTATTTCGTTAAATTATTCAACACTTTGATTCCAGCTTAGTGCATTTCAACAATATAGAATCATAAATGAATAGCAATAACCATGTAGTTACATAAGCATGCACATCAACAACACATATGCCCTGGGGCAACTCTGTATAGGGAGAGAAACCCCAACAAACGATCTTCCTTTATTGTATTAATAATGTATGATCACTTACAAATATCCACCGTGAAAAATCTACTCATAAATGAGCTTGCCCAGATGACTTAGACCAAACTGTAAGACATTGTAGAAGAAGAGAGACTTGGCTGATAAAATCTCTTGTTATTGACCAGCACTGTGGAAGATACCATGCGTTGCCTTGGTGTTGCTTTGTCGTCTTTTACAAGACTGATATACAGCCTCACCTATCAGGGATATACGTTGCCTTTCTTGACTGATATGCTGCCCTTTTCCTTGATTGATATCCTGCCTTTCTTTGACTGTTATGTTGTCATTTCCTTGACTGTTATGTTGTCATTTTCTTGACAAATATACGTTGCCTTCTTGTTGATATCTAACAATGATATCTATGCTTCCTTCTTACTCTGATATGTATCAGCACTCACAGCCTTCTTATTCCTACACCCTCACACTGCAAAACAAAATGAATAAGAAAAAGGGTCAACCTCTTCTTATATAGGAATGGAGAGGTGAAGGAAAGGGCTCGAATTAGCATCTTGAATGCATGCTTTCCTAATTCAATTTTACACTTCAAAAAATCGAATTTGGACATGAGTTTGAAAATAGAACTTGACTTGAGACTTCAGTTACAACTCGCCCTCGACTTGACAATGCATGCAAACTAACTCAGCATGCACATGTCATGCAACTAGACATGCATGCAACATGCAACTAGACATGCATGCAACATGCGATATGTAGCATGCGACAAACTTGACAACTTTGACTTTGACCTAGACATGCAACTTTGACTTTTACAACTCGACTCTTTACAGCTTGAGTTTAACAACTCATTCAAATCGACTCTTATCATGGAAATTCAAATTTCTCTTCATGGTGGATAATGTTACACGTGCCAACGCACTAGATCAATACATTTACATCATTTGCAATATCACGAAAATCGTTTGTTTCTAGCTCATAGGAATTTTATGTTCAACCTAACTTTTGCTAGATGCCTTGACTTTTGCTCATGGCTCACAAAGGTTGTACGTTCCCCCTGACTTTTTCACTAGTCTGTCTATGCTCACAAAGGTTGTACGTTCCCCCTGACTTTTGCACTAAACTGTCTATGCTCATAGAGATTGTACATTCCCCCTGACTTTTGTGTTAGACTTGCATAGCATCTCGTTCGTCCGGACTTTTGGTTTGACTCACAAAGGTTGTACGTTCCCCCTGGCTTTTGTCAATACCTCACAAGACTGGTTGATTCTCCAAATCTCCCTGGCTAGCCTCAGGGTGGCCCATAAAGCCTCTCGTTGGAGAATGACTATCGATGCTTCCAAATTTAACACTCCCTCTCAGCGAGGTAGTCATTCTCAGCCACACCAAGCTTGCCTCTCAGTTGCACAAACTATCTCAATGGCAAAGGCTTGGTCAGGATATCAGCTACCTGCTCGCTCGTGGCTATGTACTGTAACTTCACAGTTTTTCTCTGGACTAAGTCTCGAATGTAGTGGTACTTCATGTCAATATGTTTTGACCTGTCATGAAATACCGGGTTCTCTGTCAATTTTATGCAACTTTGATTATCACAGTGAACCACCGTCATCTCGAGCTTGTCACCAAACAACCCAGAAACCAATTTTATGAGCCATATTGCTTCCTTGCTAGCATCACTTGCTGCAATGTACTCTACCTCTATTGTACTCTGTGCAATGGACCCATGTTTCCTGCTTGACCAAGAGATCATAGCAGATCCTAAACTGAAGCAGTATCCGGAAGTACTTTTCCGGTCCACTGGGCTTCCTACCCAATCAACATCTACATACCCATGCAGAAATAGACCACCAATGGATGTATATCTCAGACCATAGGTAATGGTCCCTCTGAAATATCTCAAGATGTGCTTTGTTGCCACCCAATGTCTCTGTCTCGGTCAAGTCATGAACTGACTCATTGCAATCACTACATATCATATATCTAGCCTGGTGTGGATCATGTACATTAATGATCCAATCAGCTGCCTATACATGGTGGGATCCACCAAATCTGAACCTGAATCAAAATCATGTAGCTTCCTTAGGTTGGTAACCATTGAAGTAGACATGGATTTGCAATCCATCATACCAAACCTCTTTAACACATCCACTTTGTATTTTCCTTGTGCCAGAAATATCTCGCCATGTCTTTGCCACACTTCCAATCCTAGGAAGTAATGCATCAAGCCTAAGTCTTTCATCTCGAATTCTGAGATTAGCTCCCTCTTACACCAGGCTATGAACCCTTCATCTCTCGTTAGAAAGAGATCATCAACATACAGGATTAGTCTAACAAGTTGGTTCCCTCTTACCTTGAAGTACATATTTGCATCAGCATCACTTTTCTGAAAGCCCAGGCTTTCAAGAAAGCCATCAATCCTGTCATACCAAACTCTAGGAGCCTGCTTAAGACCATACAAGGCCTTCCTTAGCTTCCATACATGAGTACTTTTAATATGCAATACAAAACCATCTAGTTGTTCCACAAAGACCTCATGTTCAATCTTTCCATTCAAGAATGTTGTTTTTTACATCCATCTGATGTAGCTTCCAACCAAGAACTGAAGCTAATGCAATAATAGCTCGAATGGAGGTATACCTGGCTACTGGGGAAAAAGTCTCCTCGTAGTCAATTCCTTCTTTCTAAGTGAAGCCTCTGGCTACAAATCTTGCTTTGAACTTTTCCACACTCCCATCAGCTGCATGTTTGATCTTATAGATCCATTTGGAAGAGACCATTGATTTGTCCTTTGGCCTCAACACAATGTCCCAGACGTTCTTTAGAATTGACCAGTATTCCTCAAGCATGGCATCCTTCCATACTTGTAATTTATTTGATTCTTCAAATGAAGAAGATCGGGCATCATTGATGTTGCTCATCAGTGCAACATAGCCTCCAAACCTGTGAGGCTTCTTACTTTCCCTGAAAGCTCATTTGGGAGCAGCTATCTTTTCTACTTCCTGCATTGTTTCTTTAAGCCACCCTGGCTTCCTTTTGGCTAGAGGTTCTTCAAGAGTTCTTTCTAACTCTTCAGCAAGTTCTAAGGGCTCATCACTTGGCCCTTCATGAGGTTCCTCCCTCTGATCATCTGACTCTTCATTTTCAAAAGAGGGTGAAGCTGGTTGAACTGCGTCTGATTCCTGCTGAAGCTCTCTGGATTTCTTGAATGCGGCTTCCTCATAGAAATCACATCTTTGCTTACCTCTATCTACCTCTGACCTGGTACATATATCCTGTAAGCCTTGGAGTTCTCACTGTACCCCACAAAAACCCCTTTCTTGCCTAAGGGTTCCATCTTTGTCCTCTTTTCCTTAAGGACATGAATATACACTGAACACCCAAATATCCTTAGATGCCCAACTTCAGGTTTGATCCTTGAGAAGACCTCTTCAGGAGTCTTGTCCATCAAGATAGCATGTGGACACTTGTTATGAATATACACGACAGTGGAGGTAGCTTATGCCCATAAAGAATTTGGCAGATCCTGGTCAAACATCATGGCTTTCGTTGCCTCTCAAATTGTCCTTTTTTTCCTCTCAGCAACTCCATTTTGCTGAGTGTTATATGGCATGGTCAACTCTCTCTTGATTCCTGCTTCCTTGCAAAAATCCTCAAACTGGAGAGATTCAAACTCTCCTCCATTGTCTGTTCTAAGCATTTTGATGTGTTTCCCTATCTGTTTTTCAATAAAGGCTTATACTCTTTGAATTTATCAAATGTGTCACTTTTAGCTTTAAGGAAATATATCCAACATTTTCTTGAGTAATCATCAATAAAAATGACATAATACAAACAACCACTGAGTAAGGGAGATGAGATGGGACCACATACATCAGAATGAACCAGATCTAAGATGCCCTAAGCTCTGTTGTCACTACCAAGAAATGTTTTCTTTATATTTTTACCTAGCATGCATCATTTACAAATTTCATTTTTACTAAGAGAAATAGAGGGCATGGCACATACCATGTTCTGCAGATCTGGAAGTGCTTTGTAATGAAGATGTCCAAGTCTTATGTGCCACAACTCCCTGGAACTAGTCGCATTATGAGGCAATGCTTGAACTAACTGTCCTTTCACGACGTACAGTCCACCTCTACGAGTCCCAATGGGTTTTGTTGTACTCAAGTGGCTACCTTTATCCCACAGTAGTACCTTCTTGTCCTTGAAGATCATCCAATATCCCTTGTCCTCAAGGGTTGCAACTAATAGAAGATTCTTCTTGAGCCCTGGAACATATAATACTTCATCAACATGAAGTCTAGCCCTAGATTCCAATCTAAAGAGATAGAGCCTACTCCCTCTATCTTGTAACATTTGTCATCCCCAAGCTCAACCTTCTCTGCAAAAGATTTTGTCTTGAAATCTGAGAGGATCTCCTTGTACCCTGTCATGTGCTTTGATGCACCACTATCTACTAACCAAGTTTTCGGCCCCGTGAAAACTGAATTGGATACGGCAGAAACCAGGTAATATTCTTTTCTAATTTCACTCTCATTAGGAGGAATTTTCTGGTTTTTTTTGGATTCATCATCCTCAGCAGTTGAGGCATGATGTTTCCCTTTCCTTGGATTTTTCTTCCTATACCAACAGTCTCTAGCAAAATGACCCAACTTATTGCAACTAAAGCATTTAATCTTAGATGTATCAATACTTTTGCCTTTGAACGTACCTTTGGCGTTTGACTTCCTCTGAGAGGCTTTCTGGAAAGTGACTTTCTTCTTTCCTTGAATCTTGATGCTAACGATGAATGCTCTTCTTTGGTTGGCTCGCTCCTGGTAGCAGTGCGACTCTCCTCTTAGAGGCAATCATGCCATAACCTCTCAAACGTGGGTTGAATCTCTCTTCCACTCACATTGGATAAGAAGGTCTCCCATGAAGAAGGAAGACCATCAAATATGCCTTGCACTAAGTCATCATCGTCCACTGTGACACCTGTGACCAGAAGTTGATCTTCGATCTCAGCTATTCTGGGACATAAAGATGCTACTGATTCACCTTTCTCCATCTTCAAATACTTAAGCTTGTGCTTAAGTGTCCTCTTCTAACTTGGAGCCTGTTTCTCATACAGATTCACCAAGGTATCCATACAGTCCTTGGCAGTTATTAACGAAGTCATCGTTGGCATTATACTATCTTTGACTGAGTCAAAGATGATTCGCTTGGCCTTTGCTTGACTTTTCATGAAGGCCACTCTTCCTGCATTAGTAGTGGGTTCCTCCACCACTGTGGTCACATACTGCTCAAGATCATGCTCCTGCAAAATATTTGTTATCTGGAGCTTCCACACAATGAAGTTGGCAACTCCTTCAAGCCTATCCTCGGACCTAACTAAAAATGGAGGATGCCATGGACCTCACACTCGAAACTTAATCAATCTTGCTTGGATTTGTGTGTAGCTGTTGCTGCACTTCAACAAACTTATCACACCCTAAGCTCTGATACCATGTTAAATTATGAGCTTGATTTCTTATGCGGATTATTTCTTTAAATTCTTCAACACTTTGATTCCAGCTTAGTACATTTCAACAATATAGAATCATAATTGAATAGCAATAACCATGTAGATACATAAGCATGCACATCAACAACACATGTACCCTGGGGAAACCCTGTACAGGAAGAAAAACCCCAGCAAACGATCTTCCTTTATTGCATTAATAATGTATGATCACTTACAAATATCCACCATAAAAAATATGCTCTTAAATGAGCTTGCCAAGACGACTTAGACCAGACTGTAAGATCTTGTAGAAGAAGAGAGACTTGGCTGATATAATCTCTTGTTATTGACCAACACTGTGGAAGATACCATGCGCTGCCTTGGTGTTGCTTTGTTGTCTTTTACAGGACTGATATACAGCCTCACCTATCAGGGATATACACTGTCTTTCTTGACTGATATGTTGCCCCTTTTCTTGACTGATATGCTGCCCTTTTCCTTGACTGATATGTTGTCTTTCTTTGACTGTTATGTTGTCCTTTCTTTGACTGTTATGTTGTCCTTTTCTTGACAGATATATGTTGCCTTCTTGCTGATATCTAACACTGATATCTATGCTGCCTTCTTACACTGATATGTATCAGCACTCACGGCTTTCTTATTCCTACACCCTCACATTGCAAAACACAATGAATAAGAAGAAGGGTCAACCTCTTCTTATATAGGAATGGAGAGGTGAAGGAAAGGGCTCGAATTAGCATCTTGAATGCATGCTTTCCTAACTCGACTTTACACTTCAAAAAATAGACCTTGGACATGAGTTCGAAAATAGAACTTTACTTGAGACTTTAGTTACAACTCGCCCTTGACTTGACAATGCATGCGAACTAACTCAATATGCACATGTCATGCATGCATGCAACATGCAACTAGACATGCATCCAACATGCATCATGCAACATGCAACAAACTTGACAACTTTGAATTTGACCTAGACATACAACTTTGACTTTTACAACTCAACTCTTTACAGCATGAGTTTAACAACTCATTCAAATCGACTCTTATCATGGCAATTCAAATTTCTCTTCATGGTGGATAATGTTACACGTGCCAACGCATTAGATCAATACATTTACATCATTTGTAATATCAGGAAAATCGTTTGTTTCTAGCTCATAGGAATTTTACGTTCAACCTAACTTTTGCTAGATGCCTTGACTTTTGCTCATGGCTCATGTCAGTTCTTAAATTCGCATTTTTAAAATTTTGACATTTGGGGTTAAATTAATGTTATGTTGTTAGGGATGAGAGATACCTATGTTTGTAAAAGGGGATAGGTGGAGTTATGCACATGCTTATAGTGATTGTGTCATGACATCATTTAGTTTTTTTAAACTTTCCATAGAAGAGTTGATATGATGTTTGGATTTCAAATCCAAAACAAAACAAGGTTTGAATGATGTGTAGATCGTTATCTAATGTCATGTCATTGTCCATGTCTAATAATTATCATAAGTTTGAAAGCTTTTGAAAGGTCTAATCCATCCAAACATGCCAAAAGACAATTTTATCAAGGCACTATAGGAACTTCCACATGCGCCTCTATTTTTCATCATTGCGAGTATTCTTGGAGGGTTTCAAGAACGTGGCTCGTCCTATCTGGGAGAATGAACGTTCAAGATGGTCATCAAGTACACTACCAACGTCACAACATGCAGACATGGCAGTATTATCACATGACATTGATTCAAACATCCTCCACACAGTCAGTCGATCCTGTATTCATCTCAACATAATTGGCATATCCCACTTCTTCAGCAAGAAATCCAGTATCCTGGTCATGATAGTAGATATGGGTAAAAGCGGTCATGTAAACAAAAAGGAGCCCAAAGGACAATAGCCAATGGACGCTTGCGAAAATGTGAAACATGTTTTTGACCAAGCTGGTCGGTATCTGTATTGTGCAAAATTGAATGGCTATCACTATGATGTAGCCCGGGCATTCGCTAAGGGATTTAATGGGCAGAGGGTTCGAATAGCAAACATGGTCATGCAAGTTACAAAGGAATCAATAGCTGCAGCATGCAATCTCCCTTCTGATGGGGAAAAGTGGTTCAAAAACAAGCTAATCACAGGTGGGGACGTGAACCAATTTCTGAAACCAGAGCACAGAGATCCAAGCTGGGCTAAGGGTATACCTAAAGATTGGATAGTTGATGAATGGTTGGAAGCTTTGCATATGCTAAAGTGTTACATCACTTGTGAATGACGGTATACCACAGTTTTTTTGTATCATCTATGTTTTCTCCTTCACTTAGCTGGAATTAAAAGAATGAGCCTGCCATATTATTTCTTGAGGGACCTAAATAAGATGGCTATGAAGATCCAAGGGAACCCTAAGACCTGCCCCCCGCATGGTATCTATCACCGAGGGTTAATCAAAGTGCTCATCAAGGCCGAGCTGGAGAAAAGACAAAGGATATGGTATCAGTTTTTGCTACAGTCAAGGTTTGAACCAGAAGTTTATGTGTCTGCTAAGAAATTGCCTGACAGATCTGTTAAGCCAGTGGAGGGAGCTTCACCAAGTTCAAGTCAACCTATTGTTTCAAGAAAGAATAAAAGGAAAGTCAGTTCGAAGATTCCATAAGAGCAAGTTGAGGTCACTCTTATCAGTTTACAAACAGGAGAAGGATCTTCCCATGCGCTGGGCAGAGGTAAGTATCCTTTCTCATCTACACAAAAAGTTTATATTAGGAGGAAATGGTTACTGCAAGAAACCAAAGCAGAACCTAGGATGCGTAGTAAGATTCATGAATCTGAGCCAGTAGAGGTGCATTCAAACCCTGTACAACATAAAGAGCCTACTCCAGATGTTATTCCTCCTAATTCCAGTTCTTCTGAAGATGATGCTTATAGATATAGAGTCCCGATTAAAAAAATGAGTACTAGGCCTTGTTATCGCACAATTTGTACTTGCCCAAAGCCCAAGGCAAGTGGATGCAAGATTGGTGTAACAAGGGGTGACCTATCACTGTCACCTTAATAGGAAACCCCTTTCTGTTTAGAAGTATATCAAGATTACCCCAGGGGAGACGTCCCCGATGACCTAAAGGGTTGATAACTAAGTCAAGGATGCAAGAAAATCCCCCTCTCACTGGTCACTTAGTTCAAAAGGTTCCTATGGCCTTTAAGGGATGAAGCAAATGGTAAAATGGAGTGTACCTGCCTAGAACAAAACAACAAGAAAATATAACAACTTGCAAGTACAAAAATATGATGTTAGTGCTTCTTAAGACCATGAACCTTCAAAAAATGGGCTAGCTGATATAAAGTTGCAGCAATGTAACAGTTTATAACAGCAATGAGTATTTTGTAACATCCACAAGAATTATGCCTTGAAATTGCTTGAAAAAGACAAGAAAAAGTAGCTTTGATCAGGCAAATTGATAATAAATTGTCACAAGCAAATTTGGCAATGTCTAGCTAGCTTTTAATGTCACTTTTGCAGAGAATTTGCTGCAGTTAGATGGCTGTAGCAATCTTTTGTAACAGCAGCAAATTCTAATGCTCAAAATTGCATGAAAACGCCATGCAAACTCAGCAATTGTCTAGTAGATTGTTTGGTAATTGTCACAAGTGATTTCCAGATGAGCTAGGTGTGAGTTATGTAGGTGAATGCGGCAATTTAACATGAATTAGTATGGTTGTAGCAATTATTTGCAACAGTAGCAAGTTAGCTAAGGAGTTAGTCTAGTTTAGGGTTAGCAAAGGTTAGCAAAAGCTTCAAGGAGAAAGGTTTGAGTGTTTGTTTGATCAATCATTCACTATAATGAGTAGACTAGTGCCTTTTAGGGTTTATGGAGTCACATTAGCAGCGGCAAAACTTGGAGCAAGGTAGCAATGATAATACTTTGTCAAAGGAGAAGGGATGGATGGAGGAGGTGTTGGCTACCCAAGGCCTCAAGCATCCAAATCCTAGAGAGAAATTTGCTAGAAAGTAAGGAATCTTAAGCCCTAGCGAATTTTCCTTCCTTAGACTATTGAAATAATATATGCAATAGGCAAGTAGAGTAACACTATTAGAGAGCTAGCACTTAAGGGCTCTAGTGGCTACTTCTTAAACAAGGTGCACTTCAGAAATTTAAACAAGTGGAAAACTATAGAGAGAAAGAAGTAACTTATGTTTCTCTCCTAGGGTTTAGGCAAGCAATTTCATAATTTTTAACATGAAACAAGTAAAATTCACCACAAGCATTCATTAGCATAAACAAATTGCATATTTTCTACTTACTTCACCAAGAATAATCAACTCAAACCCTAGTTGAAGATCTTCCACCATGAAAAATAGCCAAGATACACCAAAATAAGCCTCTCCAAGAAGTTGTGCACTAGTTATTTCAGCCAATAGCCCTTAAAGAGGGTGCAAATTTCAATCCACACTAGGTGTGTGATGAGTGATGATGAAAAATGAGAGTACTTTCTCTCTATTTATACAGTATCAATGACCTTTAATTAATTTTAGGTCATAAAAAGGCCAACCTGGAAATTACATCAAAAATCCAATTTTTACATAAATGAAAGTAACTAAACCCTAAAATCATCTCCAAGGGTGACGACATGCCCTTCTAGGGTGACATTGAGCTCCTAGGGTGGAACATTGGGCCCCATATGCAGAACATTTGGCCTCCAAAGGCCCTGGATGATGCCACATGCCAACCAGCACACAACTGCCCTCATAAATGCAAACCCTAGCTCTGGATGACATCCAGGCTCATAATGATGACATCAAGGGCTCTCAAGGATCAACGTCTAGGTGGAAGAGAAAGATCCCCCTGGGTTTAGGTCTGTCGGAGTGTCTCCAAGGGCAACGTCCTTCTTTCTTCCTAGTGCAAGTCTTTGATGTCTTCTTGCCCCTACCTGGGGTTACAGCATCCATCTGTGGGCTTTCAGCCCTATGGAGGTCCGAGCTAATCATTCCCCCACATGTACCAGTCCACCGAAAAAGTCCTACAGCAACAACAAGTACACCCTCCAGGGGGTCATAAGTCATAGGGATCATAGCATGTCAATCACATCTAATAATCAAATTACCCAAACATGTGCATCAAACCCCCCTTTACCCAGACAAATGCTCAAAGACGTTATGCAGTTTAACAAGTCAGGTTTGGAGAAGGTCTCAGGGTGTCCTACTGGGCTAATCCTCCTTAAGTTTGGGGTGTTTCCTAGGTGAGAACCAATCTAGGTCATGTAAGTATGTGTGAGGTGGTGTGGGGTAAGTGTTTGGGCATGGGGTGCAGTGATAACAGGGAAATGTAGATCTTACCTGTGGGTGCCTTTATAGAGGGCGAGTTGCACCTTAGATGTCATTCTTTCCTAGCCCATTCAATGCCTTTTATTCTTAGCTTTATTGCTTTTGATATTTTTCCTTTTATGCTTCAAGGGAAGAGTTGAGGGACACTGTCCTGGCTTGGTGACCAGAGGTGACAGCGTTACCCACAAGCATTTCACAGAGATGAGCATTTCACAGAGATGAGAAGACTGGCTCATGATGAGACCCCCTTTCTCTTGGCTATGCCACCAAGAGCCACTAACCTGGTTTGGTGACCAGATAGATGGTAGTGTCATACCGCTACATGCCCATGGTCATAATAGGTCGGCTCATGATGAGTCCTCCCATCCACCAACTAATACCTTGAGTGTTCATTTATCTTACGGGTTCCCTTTTCTTACTGAGAAGTTTTTTACTGCTTTCTCGGGAATCCATGGGCGAAGCCTCTCAAAGGTTTCTTTTTGGCTTTTAACTCTTGCCAGCTACTTTTACCCTCTAGGCCTTTAGCCCCTTCTTCCCGCAAAGCAAGGTACAACCCTTCCTAGTGTGGCAAATCCCAATGCCCGAACAAAGGTAGGGGAAAAGTGAGAGGAGTAAAGATGGAAATTGGTAAGTATGGAAGGAATGGACGATGACCTTTTATAGACCCACCCAGTGGCAACCCATCCTAAAGGAAGACTAACTTACTAGGGCATCATGTCACCCTCCCAGGTATGAACAAGTTAAAGAGCATAATGTCCAAGCAAACGTTATGAAATGAAGGAGAATTCAAATGCAACATATTCAAGTGCTTCAATAATCAAAGTGACACATACCATGGTACCCGAACTCATTACCTCATGGAGAAAGACTTACTGCTTCTTCAAGACCAGGCTAGTGGGATGGATGTTGTTGCTACTGTTGAGAAATGGGTTGCACTGAAGAAAAGAGGGGCCTCCGAGGCCATGCCATGCTCAAGTCATTCGACTCTTGGCACTCCATGTCTAGGACTTGTGGGCCTGGAGACAAGATCTCCTTAGTTATCCCTAGGATAGGGGATAACAGGCCTCAAAACAAGTTTAGATTGAAATCTAAAGCCATGTATGACCGTGCAATCAAAGATAAAGTTATAGTAATCAATGAGGAACCCACAAGCCCTAAGGTGGAGTCATTAGCAAGTAAGAAGGTTTCTACAACCAGATCTGAATAGAGAAACCTAAGAAAAATGATCCAGCAACAAACAAAAAGGTTCCCACAAAAAAAGAAAGGGTTTCTACAAAACAACAGGGGAAACAGAGTAAGAAAGGCCCTAAACCTATGACCAGGCATAAAGATGATGAACCTAAGAAGATGACAACCCGTTCCCAAACAAAGCAAACGAGAAGGAACAGTTTGAACCTATTAGTTGAGGTAGCTAAATCTGTCTTCCAAGGAGAAATTCAAAATTGAGAGCTTAAATTCCTATGCAAACTTAATTTTTGACTAAAATCAATTGAAGTATAATGAATACCTTTTTGTTTTCATACACTTAAGGTCTTGTCTTCCTATGGATGACGATGGGCAAGAAAAAGGCGTTAAATAGGTCAAACTCAGGATTTAAATGGGCGCTACAGGAACTTCCCGCAGCTCTCCACACAGGAAATATGTTGGCACTACAGGAACACCTGTAGCAGCCGATTTTGCAATATAAGATGCAAAGTTGCATTTTTTTTCATGGTAAAAGGCAGAGAATGAAGAGTATGAGAGGAAGACCTTATGGAATCAAAGGAATGAATAGATTATCCTTCGTTAAGTCGACCTGCAATTTATTTTGATTATGCAATCGATTATCTATGTGAGTTGTCAAGTGCTGGATTCAAGATCGTTGAAGATCAGATGGATCACTGAAGACTAGGAGAAGGATATAGTGTACCTGCCAGATGTAATCAAATCAATTGAAGACCTATCTTCCTGCAAAGTTGTTGCCTAGATTATAGGATCTATCATTATAACGATTTACTATTTTTTGTATAACACTAGATAGAGGCAAAAATTCTCCCTCAGGGCTTGTAGGATTTAGTTCTGATATGTCCCTGGATATCAGGTTGACAATAAATGAATGTAACTAATCTAAAACTCTATATATTTCATGAAGAAGATAAAGAAAAGGGGATCAGTGGTGTGCATAATAGACACTTTGTTTCTGATTGTAAAGTCTAGGACTCATTTCATTTTACACTCAATGTTAAAGGCTATATGATGAGCAGACTCTCTCCTCTGCTATCTTATTCTTCCTTTTCTTACTTCAAAAACATGTTATCTTTGCAAAGCATTGAATATATCTTCTTATGTTGGTTAGACAATGAATATTTCACTGTTTTTCTTGCCCACTACAAGACTTGTTTTTTAGCACATTATTCTATGTTTCTGAATGATATTTATGATCAGGAATCTTCCTATGTGAGTAAACAGATTGGGAACTTGCATATTTCTTTCCTCTTATGATTTTATCTGCCGCATTAGATTGACTACCATTGACTAAGTAAGTGTGATTGGAACTTTATTTGCGATCAAAGATTGATGTTGTCCTTCTTCATCCACTGCTGAAAACTCAAACCTTTTTCAAAATCCAAAACATACCTACAATAATAAACCATGCAATAACTTGATGATGCCCTATCTTTCCCTTTAGCAATCAAGTGCAACTTTAGGGACTAACATCTTTTGGCGCTATTGCTGAGGACAAAGGAACGAAGACATCTTACCTGGGAAGAACGACAATGATTAGCTCTAGCTCCTGATGGTGAACAGGGGTTTGACACAATTTATGACTGCATCATTCACCTGGCAACTCCATGAAGGAAGAAATTGTTGGTGACTCCATTGATCCAGGATGTCAAAGGCTATGGAAGCCATTTTGGCTCATAGGTTTGCTCCATTTGATTTCTCCACTATTCCTGGTTTTCTAAATGTTGTGCCTACTATGCATGAATGGGGAGACTACCTTCGAAGGTTCAGAGGAGATGATCACGATCACCATGCACAACACTTGATTGATTTTCATCAATACATGGACCAGCTTAATATTCATCATGAAGATGTATTGCTGAAAATGTTTATGTACTCCTTGGAAAGAGTGGCGAGACAATGGTACCGATCTCAACCTATTTCTAGTCTTTCATCATTAAAGGATTTCCATGTTGCTTTCCATTCATATTATAAGAGGATTTATCCTGTCGAGTGCCTCTTGGATGATTGTTGTGAGCGATTTAAATCTCTTAGCGAAAATTTTCAGGAGGGCTTTAGTGATGAGATTAGTGAAGAAATTTTGGAATACTCTCATAATGCTCCTAATAGTCTTGATGGTCTTTTTAATGGGTCTCCTCATGAAGAATTTGCTGCTGATTATTTTTGTGAAGATCAATTATTGATTGAAAAAACTTTTGTTGGAAGCTATCTTAAAGGCCAAACTATTATTAAAGAACAGAAATCTTCATCTTTATCATTAGGAACCTATCAGAGTGCCCATGTTTATGATGATTACAAGGATGATTTAAAGGAACTTTGCATCAGCACATGCAGAGTTTTACAAGCCTGTATATGAAAATTATGCATCCAATTCTAATGAAGACAGTGAAATAATCCTGCATAATGAAAGTCTTACGGCGCATATTACTTTTGTTGTTGAAATTAATGAAGACAATCTACTGCTTTCCGATTCTCTTGATATTCTTGTTTCAAACATTGTTAAAGAATTCCCCGGTCAAGAATATAATGGACAGTTTCAAGAGCTCTTTGTTGTCCCAGTTTGTAATGAAATGTGTGATATTCGGGCATTGTTTCAAGTGGATTCTGGTTTCATTGATGGAGCAGAAATTATAGATCAGCAACTTGGTCTTCTACATCGACTGGAACTTTATCATTCCCTTCATGATCCAGTGGCCATCTACATGGAGTCATTGTTCACAGAAGCTTTCAGCGTTGCAGCATTTTGTATGCAAACAAAATACGGCGGTGACTATAAGCTGTATATTATATTTCTGCTGCAAACATCTCAGTTTTTCTGTATTCTTTCAATCAGTTGCAAAGAAGACCATTTTCTCAATAAAATGATTACATGGCTACATTGGAAATTCGCTTACACATGATTAGCATGATGTCAACAGGTTAGTAGAGTAGGAGGGTTGAATAAGCTCGCATCCGAGCAGTTTGTTTTCAACTTGCTATAGATTAGCATGGATTTTTGACTCCATAGCCCAATGAAAAAACACTGGTGCAGATCCAAATTTTTCTTTTCAAATTGATGGTTGGGGACAGGTTGCAGTGGTAGATTAAGGCACAATGGTCTGTGTGTTCTTGGATCCTCACAAGGAGTATTCCATCCACAGAACGAGCCAGTGTTAGTTCTCAAATTCGCATTTTTAAAATTTTGACATTTGGGGTTAAATTAATGTTATGTTGTTAGGGATGAGAGATACCTATGTTTGTAAGAGGGGATAGGTGGAGTTATGCACATGCTTATAGTGATTGTGTCGTGACATCATTTAGTTTTTTTAAACTTTCCATAAAAGAGTTGATATGATGTTTGGATTTCAAATCCAAAACAAAAGAAGGTTTGAATGATGTGTAGATCGTTATCTAATGTCATGTCATTGTCCATGTCTAATAATTATCATAATTTTGAAAGCTTTTGAAAGGTCTATTCCATTTAAACATGCCAAAAGACAGTTTTAGCAAGGCGCTACAGGAACTTCCACCTGCCCCTGTTTTTCATCATTGTGAGTATTGTTGGAGGGTTTTGAGAACGTGGCTCATCCTAGCTAGGAGAATGAATGTTCAAGACGGCCATCAAGTACACTATCAACGTCGCAACATGCAGACATGGCAGTATTATCACCTGACATTAATTCAAACATCCTCCACACAGTCAGTCGATCCCGTATTCATCTCAACATAATCAGCATATCCCACTTCTTCAGCAAGAAATCCAGTGTCCTGGTCGTGATAGAAGATATGGGTAAAAGTGGTCATGTAAACAGAAAGGAGCCCGAAGGACCTGAGCTAATGGATGCCTACGAAAATGTGAAACGTGTTTTTGACCAAGCTGGTTGGTATCTGTATTGTGCAAAATTGGATCGCTATCACTATGATGTAGCCTAGGCATTCGGTGAGGGATTTAATGGGCTTAGGGTTCGAATAGCAAACCTGGTCATGCAAGTTACAGAGGAATCAATAGTTGCAGCATGCAATCTCCCTTATGATGGGGAAAAGTGGTTCAAAAACAAGCTAATCACAGATGGGGATGTGAACCAATTTCTAAAACCAGAGCACAAAGATCCAAACTGGGCTAAGGGTATACCTAAAGATTGGATAGTTTATGAATGGTTGGAAGCTTTGCATATGCTAAAGCGTTACACCACTTGGGAAGGACGGTATACCACAGTTTTTCTGTATCATCTCCGTTTTCTCCTTCACTTAGCTGGAATTAAAAGAATGAGTCTACCATATTATTTCTTGCGGGACCTGAATAAGATGGCTATGAAGATCCAAGGTAACCCTAAGACCCGCCCGCATGGTATCTATCACTGAGGGTTAATCAAGGTGCTCATCAAGCCCGAGCTGGAGAAAAGACAGAAGATATGGGATCAATTTTTGCTACAGTCAAGGTTTGAACCAGAAGTTTATGTGATTGCTAAGAAATTGCCTGACAGATCTGTTAAGCCAACGGAGGGAGCTTCACCAAGTTCAAGTCGACCTGTTGTTTCAAGAAAGAATAAGAGGAAAGTCAGTTGGAAGATTCCAGAAGAGCAAGTTGAGGTCACTCTTATCAGTTTACAAACAAGAGAAGGATCTTCCCGTGTGTTGGGCAGAGGCAAGCATCCTACAGGTGGCACCAGCAAAGAGAAAACAGTAGCAACATACACAGGTGGCACCGGCAACAAAGAATATAGCAGTAGCAGCATGCAAAGGTGACACTAGCAACAGATGAGGAGGGCGGCACCAGCAAAGAGAGAAGCAAGGCGGTACCAGCAAGGAGAGATAGCAAGGCGGACAGCAGCAAGGAGAAGGGGAAACCCCAAACAGCAACAAGAAGAGACCTACGGCAGGCTGAGAGAACCCTTGGGGGTTTAGCGACAGTAGCAAGGAGAGGAAGACTTGTCCTAAAGGGGGCCGCAGCCACTCAATACACTGATTAAGGAGGTGCCACAGAAACCTCAGACCAAATGTTGATATTATGGTAGTTGCGGGAGGTATTAACCTCCACGTGTAACCCTGACAATAATAGAATATTTTGAGAAGCAAGAAGAAACCCTAAAGCATTGGACATAACCCTAGAAGACAAGTCGGCTAAAGGAAATATTTAATATTGAGTGTTTAGCCTCCAGAATGAGAAGTCGGCCTTGACATCTAAGGAGGAGCAGTATAAATATAGGACGCCAGAGCTCATTTGACACACACAGCTTGCAACTACAGAAATGTAAGAGTGCGCACTGCAAAAATTGAGTAAGTGTGCAAGTCTGGAGAGTAGCTACAGCTGCAGCTATTGCAACTTGTATTCTCGATTTAGGCTTGGACTTTCTATTGGTTATGGTTTGTACTTTTTGCCTTGTGTGCTAGCTCTGGAGAGAGATACGCTACATTGATTGGCTATTAAGCCTAGGGTTTGCTTCCGAAATTATTCTCTGTGAAGGTTAAGGTGTTTGGGGGTGGCTTCGGCCTATGGTTGGGTGACAATATTGCCATATTGTCTATGGTTAAACAAGCACACCTTTTATTTCTAACAGGTTATGGGCCCACACTATCTTCGGACAGTCTAACCGCTGGAAGATAGATTGGGAGGATTTGCTCAGTTACAGTTGCAGTTGCAGTTGCAGTCAAAGTTTTTGCTGCAGCAACGAAACCCTAACCCTCTTGTTGAAGCACCTTAAGTGAAGAGATTGACCTAATTTATGGATAGGCTAGTGCGCCTTAAACTAGCGCACCTCCTGGTACTCTCAGCAAGCTAAGACGTCAAGTTTGAGTTTTTGGTAAAAGTCAAAGGTTGACCAAGTCAAAGCAATCATGACTTACTCTATGAAGTCAGAAAACAAGTTAGAAGGGGCTTCTAACTTCAGAGCATGGAAGACAAGGATTGATCTCATCCTTGCCAAGAATAAAGTGTTGGATATAGTGAAAGGAAAGATCGAGGAACCACAGTTTGAAGAAGGAAAAGAGAAGGAACCTCAGAACATTGCAATTATGGAGAAGTTCAAAGACAGTGACATCAATGTCATGAGTATCATAGTGGACTCTGTAAAAGACCACTTGATACCCTACATCTCTCATCTTGACTCATTTATGAAGATGTATGATGCCCTAACTAACCTCTTCTCAGTCAGAAACATTGGACAAGTAATGACTCTGAAGAATGAGCTCCATGACATGAAAATGAATGATGATGACAATATAACATCATACCTTGTGAGAATCTCTCAGTTAAGAGATCAACTACAAGCTTTGAAGAAATCATTTCAGAGAAGGAACTAGTAAATATAGTACTCAATGGC
>WSFP011404810.1:0-25743 GCA_009831015.1 Picea engelmannii | reverse complement strand
GAGTCTACGATATGCAAGCTCTTCTATGGTGGTCGTGTGCATCACCATGTTGTCATCGAGGGTTTGCATATCCTTCGGTAATGTAGTCACGAATTCCTGGACCATAGTATGGAATTTTTTCAGTTGAATGAGGTGTTGTTCTATGAGGTCCATTGTTACTATGGTGTCTACCTCAGTGACTCTTCATCTATGACTCGTGCTATCTTGTACTTTGTCAATGAATTCTTCCATTATAAGATTTTTTCGAGCTCCTCTAGTTGGGGAAGTAGGCATAACTTGAGTAATTATTGTTCCACTTTATGTATGTGAGAAAATATTTCCATTGAGTTGGTATTTTCCTTATCTACATTTTGTCCCAATTGCTGGCAATGGTCCAGTGCATAGGTGTCAATTTTTCTTTCCCTGGGTGAGGGGTGATATAGCTTTGTTGGTGCATCTAGGTTTTCTGTGATCCATGTATCAATATTGTTCATGTCCCCCTGGATAATGTTGAACTATGTGAGTTTGGTTTGCACCATTATATGTTGGTCTATGACAATAGAAGCTAAGTCCTAGAACATGTCCAGGTGAGCATACATGTCCATAAGGGATTCTTCAAGCTCAGTCCTAACTTTTTCTGTGCTTGCCTTGAAATTTTGTAGGCTTCCCTCATCCATATTTATCTATCTAAGATTATCCTCTAACTCCCTAATCCTTTCTTCTTTTACCAAATTTTGCTGGTGCAAATTATGGATGTTATCCTCTATGGCATTCCAAAAAGAGGATCCAACTGAGGCTATGGCTACTAGATCCTTGCTGATGTGTTCTGTTATAGGAATATTTGTAATGACTGAAATTGGGTTCCCCCTATTATTGGTACTTTCTTCTCTTGTTGTTGTAAAATTGTTCCTTATGCTTTGTCATATACGAAATTCCTCAGGTTGGGTACAACATTTGGCCTGAATGGAGTATTGAGTCCCAAACTTAGTCCACTAGATTGTGTGATGTCCGATGGCACCGGTTGTTGATATCTCAAGGATATCAGTGTCCATTGGGACTATCTCACTATTTCTAGCATGTTCATCTTTGTTTCTTTGTTCTTCCTCTATTTCTTTGTCCACCGCCTCCTTTTTTGTTTTCTATGCTTCCTTTGCCACAACTTTTTATGTTATTTCCTTTTTCTCGACTTCCTTCTAGGAAGCTACCTTTACTGCAACCTCTACTTTATCTTTTTATTTAGCTTCTTCAACAATTTTCATCTTTTTCTCAGTGGCGTTGTTCTTTTTCTTGTGAACCTTCTTTTTCTTCCTCCTCTTTTTATATTTCAGAGTCTCTTCCTCCTCCATTGATCCTGATTGTGTAGAAGCGAAAATGAGAGATGTATTCCCTACTGCCTCTTCCTATGTTTTCTTTCTAGATTCTTCCCCCGCTTTATCCTCATCCAAAATCCTCCCTACGGGCTTGCCTCATCTCTTTAAGGTCACCTCGTCATAAGTTATTGTGTTGCGATGTACCTCCTCCTCCTCCCAGAATTTTGTGGTGTTTTCCCAAGGAAGGACTACCTTATTGAAATGTTCTTTTACGATCCCCTTTGGGTCATGTCTCATGAACCTCTCCTCTCCAAAATGGTATGAGAGTAAGGTTTTTACTTCTTCCTGTTCTTCCTTGGTGTTCAAAAAATGAGTATACACCAATGTACAGTGGGAGAGGTGGCCATATTGCCTTCTTTCCTCTGTATAACATTCCTCCTACTTCATGGATCATTGTTTGATAGGACACCTCCTGGAGTACTAGCTTGTATGGCACAAACTGAGGGAGGATATGGGGGGATCTTGTGGCACCATACTTCCTAATATAAGTATCATGATCCATAAGGTACCAATCCTTGATCCTTTTATGACAACTATCTCCTTTTCATTCATACATGGGGTTGACGTGCAAAATATGAACTTGTACAGGGGAGCTAAAAATTGCTCACAGATCTTTTTGTATTCCGACTTGTACTTGGTCTCCCATAACACTTTGCAGTATATGTGAATGGCTTCATCTGATAGTTTCCATTTCCACCCCATCTTTGGGTATTGGTGTGGAACACACATGATGTCCACGAGGTATGAAGACATGTGGAAAATTGGGAAAGTTCTCGATTGAGCTTCTACAACTATAGTTATGGCTTCTGTCAAGTTGGCAATTAAGATGTCATCCTAGTTAAACGATAATCGTTCATCCATGCAATAATAAATCAGATGCATGTATGAAAAGGAGAACTGAGAGGCATCTCACCCCCCATATATCCTTCATAACATGGATACCATATATTGATAAGGTCTCCTTAGTGTTTTCATAGGGTACTCTCCCCTGGGTCTAAGTTTTAATTGCTTGTCTGGATTGTACCACCTGGGGAATAACTCCTTCACCATGTATTCAAACTCAGGGAGGAGTTTTTTTTCCAACTTCTTAGTCCCCGTCTTGAGATGATAGCATATTTCTAAGTATTCGAGCCAAAATGATGTTGTGGGTTCACTTTGAGATTTTCATACATTTATGTTCCCCCCCAAATATACATGATTCAATATCCAAGTGATGGCATCAACGCAATGGAAAAAAATAGCATGGGTTGCTACTATGAATATTACAAACCTTCTAATATTCTTGAAGATATTTAGTTCATCCTGGTCTTCAACATTAGTGGAAAAGTTCTACTTTTTGAACATATAATACACATCACCCCATCTAAGTGTATCCCCTTCATTTTCTAGGAGTCCAAAGGTGTCATCATACATGGCCCCAACCACGTTCGAATCATCTTCAATTTTTTGGCCAATTCCAGAGGCTTCGGTGCTAGGTAATTTACTAGTCGCTTACTTTCTCGGAGAAATGTATGAATTCGCAAGGTGAAGATGGGATTAGTGTAAAGATGAAAGCATGACTGATACATAAAACTAATATGTCTGAGTATCTTCAACTACTTGAAGATTCGCTTGAGCTGATGCTGGGTGGAATATTGTCATCCGATGATGAGAGTATACTTGCAGGCATGGCAAGCACTTTGGTGAGATATGGAGATGGAACCAAGTCAAAAGAGGTTCAAAAGGCCAAAATTGGAAGGGTTAGTGCCAACTTCTCCAATGAACTGGCATGAAATTTAGAGAATTTAGTTACAATTTCTTTGAAGGACGTCAAAAAGGTTAATGTGAAAGATTCTAATAGACTTTAGTGTGCATCGACCAAGTTAATATTAGGCTTGCTGGTGAAGGGTTGAAGTCATGGAAAATGAACAAATTTGTTCTTAATTCCTCCGAGGTATAGGAGGAGTTGATAGGAACTCCTCAAATGTATCGTAGGATTCTACTTTAAGTACTACGAATGGTTATAGAAAAAATCGAGGAAGTTTATGTGAAATTCATCGATGACTATCAAAATAGTTCATGGGAAGTCTCCAAATGATATCAAAAGTTTTAACACCAAGGTTGTCGATCTACCAAGGAATTTATCGAAAATCGGTTAAGTATCGAAAGAGATTGAGCCCGTGAGGGGTGAGGCTACTTGTGAGGGATTAGCTTTGTTATTCATTGAGAATCAGTCTCTTAAGATTATCGATAGGTTGAGTTTTCAATTGGTGGTTTCTATATTAGTGGTGAGGGAAGGAAATAAGTTTGCACTCTTTCCTGATAACCAGGATTTAGGGTTTTTTGGGTCATATTTGTGACAAGTCCATGGCCAAAGAAATCATGTAAGGAACTATTATGATATCTCTGTGGTCTGTAGAGGTAGGATTGAGAGTTTATTATATCCTGGGAGGAATGGGAAATATTTTTGGATGAGTAGAGGAATTATACTATGAAATTTTTGGGGAACTCGGTCCAAAAGGATAGATAACAAACTTAAAATGTGACCACAAAAACCCTAAACCTAGAAAGATTGCAAGAATGGGCATCGAGGGCTTACCTGGTGCTCACAGACACATGGACGATCGTGATAGGCGGAATGTTATCGTGTTTGTGGGAAATCGAAAAGAAAATCATTTCATTTCGCATTCCTAGTTTTGCAGTGGACATAAGTGAAATAATGAGGGAGGAAAAGCTTCTTTTATAAGTGTTTGGGAGCATTAATTGCAACATAATATTTTAGGAATAATCGGTGGAGTTAACTGAAAGTATTTTGATATATATCAAATAAATCTATGGGAAGTCCTATGATACATATCAGAGGACTTGGAACAAAATGTATCGATTCTTGTCAGGGAGAAAATAAGTAACTCCTTCGATGACTATTAAAGTATTTGATGGAAACTCAAGCAATAAAAACATGTTCATGGTGAATTTCACAAAGTTTGTTGATGGTTATCAGGGTGATTGGAGGGAACTCCTCCGATGCATCATAGGAGTTGATAATAAATCCTCTGATGTACATCGAAAGAGTTTTCGTTAAATCACCCAGATAAATTGGGTGAACCAAGTATATCTGTGTCTCTATTATATTTTGTATCTTCTATGTCTTACTTCCGCATTTGTCTTATTTTATTGCTCTGCAATCCTTTTTTTTCTAAAAATTGGTATCAGAGTAAAATGTAACTCGCAGGCAAAGAGGGTTCTTGGTTCGGGTGGGAGCAATGGAGGAAGATTGAAAGTTTAAAGTCGAGACATTTAATGGCCAAAACTACCAATTATGGAAGATATAGATGGAAGATTATTTATATCAGAAGGATCTATTCCTACCATTGGGTGGAATAGCAAAGAAGCCAACAACCATGAAGGACTACAAATGGGAGGTTCTTGACAGAAAGGCACTAGGAACGATTCAACTTAGCATGGAAATGTCGATGGCTTTCTATATTTCGAAAGAAAAGACAACGAAGGATATGATGGATGCATTGGCTAAACTGTATGAAAATCCCTCGATGTCTAATAAGGTATTTCTAATGAAGAGATTATTTAATATGAAGATGTCAGAAGATGGGTCTGTTGCAAATCATTTAAATGAATTTAGTATGGTTACTAATCAACTAATTTCTGTAAAAGTGGACTTTGATGATGAGGTCGGGGCTCTTCTAATCTTGTGCTCATTGCCAAAAACATGGAATGACTTGGTCATGGATGTAAGTAACTCTGTCTCTGGTTCAAACACTTTAAAATTTGATGATGTTGTTGGTGTTATCCTTAGTGACGAAATGCGACGAAAAAACATAGGTGAGACATAGTTGAAGGAAGAAGATGGAGGCAAAAAGCGGTATAAGGCTAGACTTGTTGTAAAGGGGTTTGCACAAAAGAAAGGTATAGATTTTGATGAAATATTTTCTTCTGTTGCTAAAATGACTTCAATTAGGACTATTTTAAGTCTTGTGGCAATAGAAGATTTACATCTTGGATAGTTAGATGTAAAAACAAATTTTATCCATGGGGATTTGGAGGAAGAGATTTATATGCAACAACCACAGGGGTATGAGGTCAAAGGGAAGGAAAATTTGGTATGCAGGATGAAGAAGAGCTTGTATGGCCTAAAGAAAGCTCCAAGGTAGTGGTATTTGAATTTTGACAGGTTTATGACAGAACAAGGTTATAGTAGATGTCATTTTGATCACTGTGGTTATTTTAAAAGGTTAGAAAATGGAAGCTATATTATCTTGCTATTGTATGTAGATGACATGCTTGTTGCAGGGTCTAATATGCAGGATATAAATGTGCTCAAGAAGAAATTAGATAATTCATTTGCGATGAAGGATTTGGGTGCTGCAAAGAAAAACCTTGGTATGAGAATAACAAGAGACAAGAAAAAAAAAATGACATTGTCTCAGGGTGAGTACATAGAGAAGGTATTGGAGAGGTTTCAAATGAAAAATGAAAAACCAGTTAGTACACCTTTGGCCAACCATTTCAAATTAAGGAAATGTGTCCCAAGACATAGGAGAAGATATAATACATGTCGAGGGTCCCTTATTTATCAATAGTTGGCATCTTGATGTATGTGATGGTTTGCACAAGACCATATATTTCACATGCAGTGGAAGTTGTGAGCAGGTATATGAAAAATCCAGATAAAGAACATTGGGAGGAAATAAAGTGGATTCTTGGGTATTTGATAGATACTGCTACTCATGCATTATGTTTTGGAGGTTCAAACACTGTTCTACATGGATATGTTGATTCATATATGGAAGTTGATAAAGATAGCAGGAGGAGCACCAAATGGTATGTTTTTATTGTAGGTGGAACAAAAGTAAGTTGTATTTTGAAAATGAAAAAGGTTGTTGCACTTTCAAAAACACAAGCAGAGTATGTTGCTGCTATAGAGGCTAGTAAAGAAATGATTTGGTTACAAAGGTTTATGGATGAATTGGGAAAGAAGAAAGAGAATAACAGGTTGTACTGTGACAACAAGAGTTCCATTCATCTTGCAGGGAAATAAACCTTCCCTTCGAAGACTAAGCATATACAACTTAGGTACCATTTCCTACGATCCATCTTAGAAGATGGACATTTGAAGTTGGAAAAGATACACACTAGCCATAATCATGAAGACATGTTAACAAAGGGAGTAACCAGGGAGAAATTGAGTTCCTGCTCAGTTTCAATTGGTCTTCAAGCATGAAAGTGAAGATGAGAAATTTTCCAAGTCCAAGGTGGATCATAGTCCAAAAATTACAACAACGATGGAGTTGCTCTGATTAATCTCCATGTGGGAGATTGTTGGTTGTGGAGCATGATTATCTTCCTGATTCAGAGGTATTTATTTTTAGCCATGTTTATACCCATGAATATTGTACACCTAGGAATATTGTACACCCCTCCACGTGGGGAGGTTGCAGGGGGCTCAACGCCCCTACTAGGGGGTCTGGACCCCCCTACTAGGGGGTCTGGGGGCAAGCGGGCCCCCGGAAGAAAATTTGACTTGTAATTGTATATTGTAATTTCATAGTAAATATGGACCATTCATTATAAGGTCACAAATATGACAATAGAAGTTATGTTAGGGTTTTTTTCTCTAGAAGGAAACACTCTTTTATGATGGAATTGTATTTCGGCTATGTATCCTTGCAAATATTGTATTCTAAGAGAGGATACTGTGAGAGAAAGAAGAGGAAGTTATAATGGGTGTGATGTAGGTTGTATCCCTTCATTTGTTGGATAATAATAAAGGAACCACATATATCCGTGTCTCTATTATATTGTGTATATTATGTGTTTTATTTCTGCATTTGTCTTATTTTATTGCTCCACTATCCTATTTTTCTAATAGGAATTTTGAATGTTTTCCTTTATCCTCATCTGACTTGTCCCATTTGAGGACTAGATATCCAACTTGGAAATATTTCGCACTAACAAATTTCTTATCAAACCAACGCTTAACGGTCTGTTGATAAGTTTTGAACTTGTGTTTTTCCTTGAAACGATTTTCTTCTAAGTTCAACAAGGTATCAATACGTCATTGGATGACAAAACATTCTCTCTCGTGAGATTGTTGGGTGAGTTGTAGGGAAGCAAAGTAGATGTTCGAAGGTAAAATAGATTCTTTCTCATAGACAAGAAAATAAAGAGAAGTCCCTATAGAGGCCTTATGGGTAACATGATCGACCCAGAGGGAATTGGTTAGATAATTATGCCAGTTTATCTCATGATCAACCACAATTCACTTATGATTCAGATTAGGTTCTTGTTTGTCGATTTATCGAATCCATTGCTCTGAGGGTAATAGTTGGATATGTATTTCAAAGTAATCCCCTTCTCTAAAGAAAATTTAGACAATTTCAATGATGAAAAGTGCATTGCATTATTGAACACAAGAGAGTTAGGCATCCCAAACCTAGTAATAATATGCAGTTCGAGGAAATTCATTACCATTTCATCATTCACCTTGGTTAACAATATTTCTTTAGTCCAAAACATAAAGTAGTTAGTAGCAGTTAAGATATACATGGGTTTTCTTGGATGAATGGGGATTGATCTCACTAATTATGTCCAACCCCCATTGTTTGAAGGGTTCTTCAACAAAAAAAAGTTGAAGCAGAACAACTTCCTTATATTCTCTCCCTGCATATTTTTGGCATGCTTCACAACTTCATGAATATGCATGAGCATGCTTGAACATTGTAGGCCAATAGTATCCAACTCTCAATATCTTGTGAGCTATTGTATCTCTTGAAAAATGGCCTCCTTCAGGTCCATTGTGCATATCTTTAAGGACTCTATCAACATCTTAGTTTTCAAGGCATCAAACTAGTACTCCATCATAGTTTTTTCAAAACAAGACACCATGCAACAACTGATATTGTAACGATTTCAGTCTAAGTTCTCTTTTATGCTTGGCATTGAGGTCTTCTGGTGTCATGTCATGATGAATATAATACTTGAGGTAATTATAATATGAGTCTTCAATAGATGGAATGTAAGGACATTTTTGTATGTACATAGTTGTCTCTTGTTTCCATCCGTACTCTTCTCAATTTTCATCACCCATATCTTGTGTCACCAATTTGCAAAGGCCTTGACCTTTAACAATGTTGAATGGTTTAAATTCCATGTCATATTCTTGCAGGGTTGTCATACAATTACCTCATATCTCTCCCAACTCCCTTTGAACGAAGACAGATCTAACCTCTAGATGAGGGGCAATGACTTTAGTGTGACTCTTCAAAATGTAAGGTTTGAACTGTTTGACTGCTTTGTGGACAATAAAATCTTTCTTGTCTACTGAGGTTAGTTCAGTTCAAAACCTTGTTATCCAGTGCTCATGAAGGTGATGAGATATTCATTTCCTTGTTCATCCTTTTGTGTGAGCACTATTGCAAAGGAATCATTAGGTGCAAAGGTGTACAACAATAAGTCCTTAGTGAAATTTGGACTTCATAGAGATGGTGCAATGACTCTAGTGGATCTAATATTTTCAAAAGCCTCGTTCTCAATGGATGTACATTTGAACTAAACATCTTTCTTAATCATATGTTGAAGCAATTTAGCGATTTTAGTGAAGTTTGGAATGAATCTTCCTACAAAGTTGATATTGCCGAAAAAATACTGCATTGACCTCTTATTATGCAATGGAGGGATTTTCCCCTGGTCCTGCGAAATTCCATATTTAGAAATCACATGCCATAATAGTATACCTTCTAAAACAATGAAAATAATCTTCTTGGGATTCAATGAGATCCTGATGCAGAAGCATCAATTTCATTCACGTGGAGCAAGACCCATCAACGTCTAGGAATCTATACGAGAGCTCAACGCTGGTAGTTACAACATACATTTTGAAGGTACCTTAACTCAACGCCGAAATTAATATCTTGAGGCATGCTTGAAATCAAGCCGGGAAATTTTGGACGAACGCTTGGAGCGAAGTGGGAGTTTCCACTATGGCTCTGGAATGCGACTGATATAGATAGTCGTTATGTAATTCTTAGAGTAGACACATAGTTAGGGGGACCCTACGAACCCTCTGAGTTAAAAAGATGCTTTGTAAGCCCAAATGAGTCTAGTCGGTTGGTAGTTGCATATGGTTGTAAGATGATCATAGATAGCTACAAGTAAAATCCAGTTCATAGGAGAATTTTGGGTTTTTTTCAGTTTTTATTTTTTGATTTACAGTTGTAACCATTTTTCACTTCTGAATAGAAAAGAGGAAAATTGATCCAAGGTGTGGTGTGGATACTGTTAGTAATTATCTATTGTTATGATTTCATGAGTGAATGAGTGATTTCCATTGAAGTAGTGAAAGGTGTGCATATGGAACACAAGGAGTGCATTGGCGGAACCAGTTTCAGTTCTGAAGCTCAGAAGAGGCGATACGAAAATTCCCCTTTGCAAGGAGTGAAAAGAGACTAGTGCAAGGCATGCACAGTCATCCGTGAGAACTTAAACTCTTGCATAAAGATATACTACGAGGGGAGCATAGAGCCGAGGTTCAACTAGTTATCGAAGGGGAAAAGGTTCAAAACCTTTGAGTGCTTAGAAATCTTCTAAGTCTAAGGAAAACATAAGCGATAATGAGGAGAGGATTCAGTCGTTCGATCTGAACACTGAAGAATCAAAACCATCCATCAAGAAGGATGTGTGGCGAACGATCAACGTTTCACTGACTTGTACTCTGGAGGAGTCAAAGGAGAAAAGCACCAAGGATTCACGAAACCTGAACCCATAATTGAATATGAGCCATTGGGTTCAGGGGAGATCTGGATCGTTGGTGTCTAGGGAGAAATATCAACATTTCAGGGATCGGGAGACTCGAGGTGGAAAACCTCTCAATTTCATGAAACGCGAAGTCACGAAATCCGAAATGCCGACTTGATCGCAGCCGTTGATCAAGGGCAGATCTGGGTCGTAGATATTGGGTCATTGTGATTTCGGTTGTTGGGGAAATAGAGGTAGTAGTCCTCCTAGAGTCGCGAGACGTGAATTCGCGAAACGCAAAATGCAGACTTGATCGCAGTCGTTGATCAAGGGTATATCTAGGCCATTAATCTCAGGTCATCGTGATTTCGATTGTCGGGGAAATAGAGGTAGCAGTCCTCCCAGAGTCACGAGACGTGAAGTCATGAAATGAAGAACTCCAACTTGATTGCAGTCATTGATCAAGGGCAGATCTGGGTCGTAGATCTTGGGTCATCTTGATTTCGGTTGTCAGGGAAATAGAGGTAGTAGTCCTCTCGGAATCGTGAGACACGAAGTCACGACGTACTTTCCATTCAAATCACATGGTCATAGCCGAGGGCATAAGGGAGAAAGGGATTAGTAGGAAGGAGCTAGTGCATGTTTGGCATTGAGACCTGAACAACGCCCAGGGGAAGGCCCGTGGGTCTCATACGACCAATGCCATTGGAGAAAGGACCTGTGTAAGTGATTTTTGGGTCTAGCAGAGGCCCGAAGAGTAAATAGGACTTGAATTATTGATTGATCCTAGACCGATAGGTCATGCAGCCCTTAGGAGGGGCGGGGGTCTGCGTCAAGTGGTATCAGAGTGAGTTTATGTATGTATACAGAGGGAATAAGAGGATGAGATAGTCTGATACCATCAAGGGTATCAGAGGCTGAATTTTTTCTTGCAGAAAGAAGACAGAGGAGACAAAATAACTCGGAGTTGTACTATGTGTGTGACAGAAAGTTGACACAATTCCACCGAGGAGACGGGGAGAGAAATCTTTAGCCAAATGAGTTGTAGAAAGGGAGATGTGAGAAGTTTGTGCAAGATTAGAAGCGATGGAGGCAGTGTAAAGAAGATCACCTGACATTGGAGATTTCAGCGATGCAGAAAGCGAAGAATTTGTTCACGAGAATTTCATCAAAGAAGCTGTAGGAGAGGAGGTTGTTGAGGAATGCTTTCTAAGAGCAGTTGCCAGATTGGGAGGCAGAGCCAAGATAGAGTTTCTAATGCATGAAGGCAATTTGGATGTTGAAGAACTGCTGGATTGGATAAGATCCATGGATAGACACTTCAACTATGAATATGTAGATGAAGAGAGAAAGGTGAAGCAAGTTGTCACCAGACTAAAGGGACATGAAGCACTGTGGTGGGATGAACTACAGGCTGAGAGAAGAAGAAAAGGCAAGCAGAAGATAAAGAGTTGGGATAGAATGGTAGCCAAGCTAAAGGCTAATTTCATGCCCAAGGATTATTAGATCAATCTATTCAGGAAGATGCAGAACCTGAGACAAAAAGGGATGATAGTTAAAGAGTATACAAAGGAGGTCTATAGGTTGAACATCAGAACTGGGCAAAGGGAGAGAGACGAAGAAAAATTAGTTCGGTATATAAATGGCCTGAGATATGAAATCTAGGATGAGCTCAGTATGATGTCAGTAAGGACAGTAGAGGATGCTTATCATTTTTCACTAAAGGCAGAGGAAAAGTTGGCCAGAAAGAAAATCCAACGGGGAAGAGGTAAAAGCCTTGTCCCAAATAGTGGTAAGGGATTTAACCATGACAGAACACATCATTCTAAGGACGAGTTTGAGAAACCACACAGTCACTCGGAAAGAGGAGGAAGTTCCTGAGAAAGACAGGGTGGTGGAAGAAATTCTTCCAGAGGAAGAGGAAGAAGAGGAGGAGGAGACGTAAGATGTTATGCCTATGGAAAAATAGGACACATGTCTTGGGAATTCCCCGAGAAAAAGAAATAAGGAGGAGAATCTCACATTTTAGAAGCATAGCGAGGAGATGTTGAAGCAGAAGGAGCAGAGGATGGAAGATCCCTGGTGTTGAGGAAGGTTCTCTTAAAACCATAAGCAGAAGTTGAGAAACCAGTGCAGAGGAATAGTCTCTTCAGAACAACTTGCAAGACTAAAAATAGAGTATGCAAGGTGATAATTGACAGTGGGAGAAATGATAACCTAGTATCCATAGAGATGGTGGAGAAATTGGAGCTGGAGACAACTGCACATCCAAGGCCATACAAAGTCTCATAGTTGTAGAAAGGACACTAGGTAACAGTTACTAAACAATTCTTGGTTAATTTTAAGATAAGAGGATATAGAGATGAAATTATATGTGATGTAATTCCCATGGATGTATGCCATATTTTGTTGGGGATACAGTGGAAGTTTGATAGGAGTTTCATTCACGATGGGAGAAAAAATACATACACATTGGAGAAGAGTGGTAGAAAACACATGTTGTTGCCAATAGAGGAGAAGAAAGTTAAACAGGAAGCTAGCACAAGCACATTTCTCATGAGTGGGAAGGAACTCCTGAAAGAAGTCTAGTAGGAACAGGAGATGTAGTTCGCTTTGGTGAGGAAACCTAGATTTTTCCTTACAAGAACATCGATGGATGAGTTTCCTGAAGAATTTCAGGAATTGATGGAAAATTTTGTTGACATAGTCGTGGATGAGTTGCCTGAAGAATTTTAGGAATTGATGGAAAATTTCACTGACATAGTCGTGGATGAGCTTCCTAACGCATTGCCACCCATCAGAAGTATCAGTCACCATATTGACTTGATACTAGGAGAAAGCCTGCCAAACAAAGAAGCATACAGATTTACACCTCGAGAGAATGCGGAGGTGAAGAACCAAGTCCAGGAATTGCTATACAAGGGTTTGGTCAGAGAGAGCTAGAGTCCATGCATAGTACCAACTGTGTTGAGTCCAAAGAAGGATGGAGGATGGAGAATGTGTATCGACTCAAGAGCCATTAACAAGATCACCATCAGGTATATATTTCCTTTGCCAAGAATGGATGATTTAATGGACTTCTTAAGTGGAGAAAATTTCTTTTCTAAGATGGATTTGAAAAGTGGATATCACCAGATCAGGATGAGGGAAGGTGATGAGTGGAAAACAACCTTTAAGACAAATGAAGGTTTGTATGAGTGGCTTGTTATGCCATTTGTCTTGAAAAATGCCCCGAGTACTTTTATGAGGTTGATGAATGAAATATTGAAAGATTTCATTGAAAAGTTTGTGGTTGTGTACTTGGACTATATACTGGTATTTAGCAAGACTAAAGAGGAGCATTTGAGGCACATGAATTTAGTGATGAGGAGGCTACAACAGGAGAAGTTGCTGATAAATCTGAAGAACTCCTCTTTTATGAAGACAAAACTCATTTACTTGGGTTTTTTGATCTCTTCAAATGAACTGAATATGGATCCAGAGAAGGTGAAAGCAATCAAAGAATGGTCGTCACCAAGGAGAATGTTTGAGGAAAGGAGCTTCCATGGGTTAGCAAGTTTCTATAGGAATTTCATTAGAGACTTCAGTGGAATTTGTGTGCCAATGATGGATATAGTGAAGAAGCGGCACAAGTCTTTTAAATGGACAGAGGACACCGAAAAGAGCTTTAGTATATTGAAGGAGAAAATAACAGAATGAACAATCCTGGTCTTGTCGAATTTCGAAAAGACATTTCAGGTGAGATGTGACACAATTGGGGTTGCAATAGGAGCATTTTTAAGTCAAGATAATAGACCTATTGCATACTTCAGTGAGAAGTTGAATGAGACTAAGAGAAAATACTCCACATATGATAAGGAGTTTTATGCCATAATTCAAGCCTTGAATAAATGGAGACATTATCTTGTCCCACAAGAATTTGTCTTGTATAATGATAACTAGGCTTTACAATTCATAACCAAACAGGAAAAATTAAATCAGAGGCATGGAAAATGGGTTGAGTTGATGCAAAATTTTACTTTTGTCATAAAACATATTGTTGGGAATGCTAACAAGGTTGTTGATGCATTGAGCAGGAGATGTTTGATTCTACAGGAATTTTAGGTGAAGACCTTGGGGTTTGAACGCCTTAAGGACATGTACTGTGATGATACGGACTTCAAAGAAGCATACAAAGCATGTGCAAATATTGTGCTGAGAGATAGAATCTAGTGGACAGATTACATGATTCAAGAGGGATTGTTGTTCAAAGGAAATCAATTGTGCATACCAAAATTCTCAATGAGGGATAACCTTTTGAAGAAAAATCATAACGGAGGATTGGCTAGACATTTCGGCCATAATAAAACATTTGCATAGTTGATCATTTCATACTATTGGCCAAGTGTGAGAACAAAGGTGATAAAGTTTTTGAATAGATGTAGAATCTGCCAACATGCAAAAGGAAAAATACAGAACACTGGATTGTATCAACCATTGCCAATACCAAAGAGGCCTTGGGATGTAATAAGCATGGATTTTGTGTTGGGACTGCCAAAAATGCAAAGAGGATTTGATTCCATATTTGTGGTGGTGGATAGATTTTCCAAGATGGCGCATTTTATCCCATTCCAGAAGACCAGTGATGCAACACATGTTGCAAATATGTTTTTCAAAGAAGTTGTAAGACTTCACGGCCTACCCAGGAGCATTGTCTCGGATAGAGACAAAAAAATTGTTGTTCACTTTTGGAGAACACTGTGGAAGAAGTGGGGGATAGATTTTTCCTTTAGCTCAGCTTATCATCCTCAGTCAGATGGGCAGACTGAGGTAGTGAGTAGATGTTTGGGAAACTTGTTGAGGAGTCTGGTCACTGAGCACCATAACCAGTGGGATCAGATTCTTCCGCAAGTAGAATTTTCATACAACGATTTGCCAAACAGGAGTACTGGAAAGAGACCATTCCAAATATTATATGGAATGCAACCCAGGGGGGTATTTGAGTTGAGATACTTGGAACAGAGTGAGATCAGGAGCGTTGGAACAAAAGATTTTGCTCCAGACATGCAGAAGCTCTATAGCCAAATCAGAGGATAGTTGCAGAGTTCTAATCAGGAGTATAAACGCAGAGTTGATCTACACCGCAGAGAACTTAAATTTGAAGTGGGAGATCAAGTTCTATCACATCTCAGGAAACATAGGTTCCCTAGAAGAGCATACAATAAGTTAAAAATGAAAAAGATAGGACCATGTAAGATCTTGAGGAAGTTTGATGCAAACACCTATGAGATTGAGTTGCCAGATGGTGTGGGCATTTCGCCCATATTCAATGTTTCAGACCTATATCCTTACAAGAAAGATGACACAGGGGGATCACAAGAGCAAGAGAATATCTAGTGTGAAAAGAAAATGCATGTAGCAGAGAAGCCACAAATGGAGAATATTGTTGATCAGAGGATTGGCAAAAAGACCAAGAGGAAAACCTATTTCGAATATCTGGTCAAGTGGAAGGGACACCCAATAGAAGATTCCAGTTGGGAAAACAAAGCTACTATCCAAAAGAATGGAACGTCAGTGCAGGAGATCATGGACAAGAGTCCATGAATTTTTGTCAAGGGGAGTATGATGCAGGAGCATCGTTGTCTTTTGCACGGAGAAAGCCCCATTAGCATCTAGAAATATGTATGAGAGATCAACACTAGCAGTTACAATAGACATTTTAAAGGCACCTTAAATCAACACCAGAATTAATCCCTTGAGGCATGCTTGAAATCAGGTCGGGATATTTTGGAGGCACACTTGGAGTGAAGTGGGAGTTTCCACTATGGCTCTGGAATGCGACTAATCTAGATAGTCATTATGATAGTCTTAGAGTAGACACGTAGTCCGGGGGACCCTAAGAACCCTCTAAGTTAAAAATATGCTTTGTAAGCCCAAATGAGATGAGTTAGTTGGTAGCTGCATATGACTGTAAGCTGATTGTAGATAGATGCAAGTAAAAGTCAGTTCATAGGAGAATTCTGGGTTTTTTTAGTTTTTAGTTTTTTATTTATATTTGTAACCATTTTTCACTTCTGAATAGAAAAGAGGAAAATTGATCCAAGGTGTGGTGTGGATAATGTTAATAATTCTCTGTTGTTATGCCTTCATGAGTGAATGAGTGATTTCCATTATGATTGGATGGAACTGTGGATGTTAAGATAAGTTTCAATTGTTTCTCGTATGTTGAAGTAGTTCAAGGTGTGCATACAGAACGCAAGAAGTGCATTGGCAGAACCAGTTTCATTTCTGAAGCTCAAAAGAGGTGATACGAAACCTCCCCTTTGCAAAAAGTGTAAAGAGACTGGTGCAAGGAGTGCACAGTCATCCGCTAGAAATTAAACTCTTGCGTAAAGGTATGCTACGAGGGGCGCACAGAGCCGAGGTTCAACTGAGTGTCGAAGGAGAAAAGGTTCAAAACCTTTGAGCGCTTAGAAATATTCTAAGTCTGAGGAAAAAATAAGAGAGAAGGAAGATAGGATTCAACCGTTCGATCGTAACACCAGAGAATCGGAACCGTCCATCAAGAAGGACGTGTGGTGAACGATCAGTGCTTCGTTGACTCATACTCTAGAGGATTCAAAGGAGCAGAGAACCAAGGATTCGTGAAACCTGAACCTACGAATGAATCTGATTCATTGGGTTTAGGGGAGATCTGGATCGTTGGCGTCCAGGGAGAAATATCAACATTTTAGGGATCGGGAGACTCGAGGTGACAAACCTCTCGATTTCACGAAACGTGAAGTTGTGAATTGTGAAACGTCGACTTGATCACAACCGTTGATCAAGGGTATATATGGGCCACAGATCTCAGGTCATTGTGATTTCGGTTGTCGGGGAAATAGAGGCAGAAATCCTCCCAGAGTCGCGAGATGTGAATTCGTGAAACGCGGAACGCCGACTTGATCGCAGTCATTGATCAAGGGAATATCTGGGTCGTAGATATTGGGTCATCATGATTTCAGGTGTCAAGGAAATAGAGGTAACAATCCTCCCAGAGTCATGAGACAGAAAGTCGTGAAACGCGAATTCACGAAACGCTAAATGTAGACTTGATCGCAGTCGTTGGTCAAGGGCAGATCTGGGCCATAGATCTTGGGTCATCATGATTTCGTTTGTCAGGTAAATAGAGGTAGAAATCCTCCCAGAGTCGCGAGACATGAAGTCATGACGTGCTTTGCATTTGAAGCGGTTGTTCATTGTCGAGGACATAAGGGAGAAAGGGCTTAGAAGGAAGGAGCTAGCACCCGTTTGGCGTTGAGACCTAAACAACGCCCAGGGGAAGGCCTGTGGGTCCCATACCACCAACACCATTAGATAAAGGACCTGTGTAAGTGATTTTTGGGTCTAGCAGAGGCCCAAAGAGTCAATAGTACTTGAATTCTTGATCGATCCTAGACCGAGAGGTCGTGCAGCCCTTAGGAGGTGAGGGGTTTTGTGTCAGATCCCATACTTTCTACATCATTCAAATATTTGTTTCAAATGTCTTGGGTGATATTCCCTTTTTTTTGAATAAACAGTGACTTCATTGAGATATACTACCACACTTTGACCAATTAACACTTTGAAAGCAATATCCATAGCCCTTTGAAAAGTAGTGCATGTGTTTACTAAACCAAAGGGAATCCCTCTGTATGCATATGTTCTCCATTTATTTTTGAATGTGGTTTTCAATCGGTTTGGTTCTGCCATGAGACCTGATTATATCCTGAAAACCCTTTCAATAGAGAGAACATTTCAGAGCCAAAGACAAGTTGCAGGATCTATTCCACAGGGGAAACTAGGTAGTTGTCTTTGTCAGAAGCTTAGTTCAAGTTCAAGAAATATATACATATCCTAATTTCTCCCGAAATCCTTCTAATGAAAACCATATTTGACACCCAAGTTGAATGATGAACTTTGAAAATGATTCGACCGTCTAACAATTTCTTCAGTTCCTTCTGGATAAGTGGTTCAACAGTCAGAAGTATTTTTATTAGATTTTACTAGAAAGGTTTGACACCTTATTTAATTGGGATCATGTTGGGTTCATATTTTGACTATTTTATTGTGATGTTGGAATCCTTTTTTCACTGATATTATATAATCTATGCTTCATATTGGCCATTTTGAAGGAGTTTCAAAGTTTTTTATATCGATTCATCATGGATTCGCATCAAGTATGTGTAATTGATGTTTTTACAATGATTTTGAGCTCAATTCAATTCATTTTGATGTTTACAAAGATTTAATGCATGGTTTGTGTGTAACAGGGAAAAATCACGGTCTGATCCTCCATCCGATACCTCATCCGACACTTCATCCAACACCCCATCCGATACGCAATCCGACACTCCATCCAGGATGAGATCCAACACTCGGAGCACACTAGAGCTGGCGGTTGGTACACTGGCGGCCTGTGATGGATGAATCGACGATATGTTTTTTGTGCCCCCTCATGGCCTCCAACCACAAATCTCGATACACCTCATATTGGGCTGTTATGCTGATCGTTGAGTGGCTCATAGATTTTCTAGAAGTTGAATCTGTTAGAAGCTCATTTAATGAATTTGCCATTTTTAGAGGAGGTTGACCCTTCCAATGGTCGACCTCTCGAGTTGTAATTTACCTATAAATACCACTATTAGTGGTAATACCACATACATAGTTTTTTTAAGAAGAGTTTCATTGTGTAATTCAGACATTTCTCTACAAACTTGTGTTCCAGACTTCGTTTTTAATTAATGACATAATCACGTTGATTTAAGCCTGCGTTTTGTTGTTGGAGAGTAGCCTTGACCTACTGGGGGGGGCACCATTGGTATTGGTGACTATATAGATATATATATCATATGTTTTATTTGATTAGTTAGAATTTATATTTGTTTCCTTGCTGTATGCATTTTTCAGTTTCAGTTACTATACATGTTAATTATAAATTGATTATCTAATTTGTCTTTCTTTAAACTGCAGATTGCTTATAGGAGCTGGTTATTTGTCATGTTGTGTTTCTTATTTCTTAGTAATGAATTGTCCTACAGGATACTAACTTAGATAATGTATTGAAGTCTTAATTTGGTTTTGGCAATTAAAACAAAGTATTGCTTAGACAAAGGATTAGTGTAAACAGAGTTTTAATTTAGGATCGTTTACTAGCTTCGATGGATTAATAGTTTCAAGTTGTGTAGCTGTAATCAAGATGAATTTAATTACCAGTTCAATTAAGTCTTGATAGACCTATTTGGTTCATTAATATTGCTTTAGCATGTTAGGATAGAAATAGATTTTGGGGTTATGTTTTCTAAAAGCATTCTAGTTTTGAAATATGAGTTTTAATGATAGGATTAGTTTAGTTTAGATTATAAAATCTCAGTTATGGAATTGAATTGTACTTTTAATTAGAAGAGTGGATTTGAATTAAGATTTTTAATCATGAGTTCATGAGTTTGTAAATTTGCTTGAATTAGTATAAGACTATTTTTAATCATTGATGATTGATGCATGAAGTTTAGAGATCACATGGATTCCCAAGATACTTAATGTTGCTTCTATGATGGCAAAACTTTCGTTAGATTGCTTGATTCACACTTTCCATTTCTCTGTAGAATTCAACATTGAATTAATCCCTCTTGAACTGAAACTAATAGTCAGATGCCATCATGATGTTATTCAGCACCGAAGACATAATCATCATCTTTGAATTCTCTTTTTCTTGTTATTGCAAATTAGAAATAGTTTTGATTAATTAGAATCTGAATATAGTTATGATTTTCTCTTTTAGAAATAATCCATCATTCCATTGTTTGAAGTTTATTAGGGTAAATAGTTCAAGCTCATTAATAGGATTTGCTAATTGATAAAAATGAAAAGAGTCATCTCTTAAGTAGATTGATCCTTAGGTAGACCATCCCCTTAGTTAAACTATACTTCCATTAGCTTTTTTTCCTTGGCTCATACAGTGCCACAACTCTAATTTTACTTACCACGGGTTGACAATTTAATTGAGGGATTTAGTGCATATAGAATACCCATAATATCACATGTTCAATTATCTAGGTGTCATAAGTCTTCAGATCATCAGAAGTCCATGCAAACACATTGCAATACTTCTTGAACAACTGTGTAAATGTGTACTTTTCCTCCTTTGAACAACATGTTCCCAGGTTGACATACTTGGGTTGTTCAGAGGTCCCTAGATTGACTAGAAAATGTATCATGGTTGAACTATTGGTATTTGGATTATCATGCCTTCTAAACTTAGTCTGTAAATCAAATAACTTCTCAAGCACAGTACATTCTTCGGGACACAATTTTTTTTACTTCGCTTTCCTCATCCCGATAATTCTAAAGGTCTTGTTGATGAGTTTCATTGTCAATCACAAAATTTTGGAAGACATCTGAGCAAGTGAGGAAATTTATAATTTGAGTATAATTATTGAATACTTGCTAGTTCGTGATGTTATCTGGTATTGAAGGATCGAAAATCATTTCAATGGAAAAAACATCATTAGGGGGCATGACCTAAGATGTTGTTTTGGCCAATATATATATATGTCAATATTTTTATTACAAGGTATATAAGTAATATTGAATGCATCAAAATAGTAGATTAGATTCCATACCTCTTATTGATATGATTTTAGATGCAGTGAAATGAAATGAATGGTGTTTCTTACATGTCGAACGATTATTTCTAGATCACCAAAAACTTTGAGGCACTTCACCTTAAGGTCGATGGCCTTTTTTAATACTTGGACTAAGGATTCGTATTTTGCAGTGTTATTGGTGCATTAAAATTCTAGGTGACATGATATGGGCATCTTATGTTGTTCATGATCAATCAACACACATCTTGCCATGACTCCTTCTTGTGATCTAGAGCCATCAAAGAACATGGTCCACATTTTAGTTATTTTAGTTTTGTTAATTGTGCTAAAACCTAAGTTAGTTAATATGGTATAGGCACCATTATGTGTTTGCGGAAGGAGTTTGGATTGCAAATATGGCTATATTTTAGATGTTTGTGCTTCTCTGTGTATCAGATGACAAATTCTGAAACCAGAAAGAAAATCATATTCACACCAAATTCCATGGACATCTATGACATGAAAACCAACTCCAGGGTTGCTACCGGTGAGGTAAATCATCAATCTATATTGTATACATTTTCTGAATTTAGTAAACCAAATTCTGCTTTATTGCTTACCCATCTTGATGAAAGTAGTAGGATATGGCACGAAAGGTTTGAACATTTGAATTTAAGATATATTCAACTTAGCAAGAAAATATTGGTTGATTGTCTACCAGACTTCCATTTCTCCAAGGGAGTATGTGAGGGATGTGTTCTTGGGAAACACCCTCAAGAAAAATTTGAAAAAGGAAAGTCTCAGAGAGCTTCCGCGCCTTTAGATATGATCCATAGTGAACTTATGGGTCCTTTTCTGCATCCATATATCATAAAAAGCGAGGTTTTTTCTCATTTTTGTTGATGATTTCTCATGTTTTACATGGATTTACTCTCTCGGGAAAAAATATGAGGTCTTTCAACACCTCAAATATTTCAAAGCCCCGATTGAGACATAGTCCAGAAAGAAAATAAAATTCCTCTGAACTGATAATGGGGGAGAGTATGTCAATCATGAGATCCATAATATTTTCCATGAGGCAGGGATTCAGTTGAAACACACATTTCCCTATACTCTGCAGCAGAACATAGTTGTTGAGTGGAAAAATAGATCTCTAAACGAAATGGCATCTTGCATGCTGCATGCAAAGTCACTACCATAAATACTATGGGCCAAAGAAATTAATTGTACAACAAACATCCAAAATAGATCTCCCCATAGATATGTCAAGGATAAGACCCCCTATAAGGCTTGGAGCGGCCTCAAACCGGAAGTGACCCACTTTCATATTTTTGGTTCACGTGCATGGGCCCAAATTCCCTCTAAAACGAGGAAAGCACTTGATCCACAGAGCACTGAGTGTATTTTTGTTGGATACCTTGATGGTATGAAGGGATATAGACTTATTGATATTTTCTCGGGCTGGCTCATCATTGAGCGAAGTGTCTCGCATGTACCTTAGTAGTTGCATGAAGACACCTTCAATCTTCCACCTGTCTGATATGATGAGCATGTACATGCCGACTCTTCTTCATATGAGAGTTTTGATTCAGAGGACTCATACGATTCAGATACAGAGTCAGTACAGTTAGATGTAGATTCAAGGCATCCAGATGCAGTTGCAGAGCCAGAGAAGAGGCCCAAGTGGGGACAAACTATTCTTCAAGATGCAGTGAATCTCGTTGGTGATCCAGCTGATACTAGGAGGACTCAATTTGATTTCGAGGAGCCTTCTATTGCACTCACTGCCAATGAACCATTTCCCTTCAGGCATCTTTTCTTGGTTTAGTATTCAGATCCACAATCTTATGTCCAGGTTGTTCGAAATCCCTTTTGGGAATCCGCCATGTAGGAGGAGTACAACTCCCTCATCGAGAACCCAAATTGGGATTTGGTTCCTCTTCTTTCTGGGAGGAAACTTGTCAAATGCAGATGGGTCTACATGACCAAGAGTGCAATGGATGGACATATTAATAGATACAAATCCAAGTTTGTTGCCAAAGGATTTCAACAGGTGCATGGTATTGACTATGATGAGACCTTTGCTCTAGTAGAAAAGACAGATTCCATACGATTGGCACTTTCCATTGTGACAACCAAGGGATGGGAAATCCATCAGATCGACATGAAGAATGCATTTCTTCATGGTGATATCTATGAGGAGATCTATATAAAGCATCCCCAGGGATTTATGCAGGACTCATCTTTGGTATGTCGACTGAAGAAGTCCCTTTATGGCCTCAAGAAGGCTCTGAGGGCATGGTATGACAAGATGGAATCCTACATGTTGTCACAGAAACTTGTATATTGTAAATCAAGCCCGAATGTATACATGCTCAGGAAAAATTATTTACTTCTACTCTTAGTTTTGTATGTTGATGATTTGTTGATCACCGATTGCTCGACTTCAGTGATTTCTGTAGTCGGGATGATTCTACATGACAGGTTTTTGATGACGAACATGGGTCCACTACACTTCTTCCTTGGACTCGAGATCAATCAGATGCATCAGGCATCAAACTGTCTCAGGCCAAGTATGCATGATATCTCCTTGATAGATTTCACATGAAAAACTGCAAGTCTGCTCCGACTCCTTTCCTATCAGGAGTCAAACTTGAGGATGGCATGGAGACTCCACTGATTGACAACACACTGTACAAAAAATAGCTAGTGGGGAGATTATTGTATCTCACACACTCCAGACCAGACCTCTCCTATGCAGTTGGCACAGTTTCTAGGTTCATGCAGGAGCCACATGATCTACATTGGAAGGTTGCAAAGTGTATCCTTCGATATGTACACGACACCATCACCTTTGGGATTCATTATGCAATAGAAGGGATGATTTTAGGGGCTAATTTTCTCTCATGGGATAATTTTCCATGGTTTTTCCCCAAAAAAGATTCATTATTCTAAAAATGATTCGCCCAAATTCTATAGGATAAAATTATTTTTCCTTAAGAATAACCAAAATTTTATACAAACTATATAAAATCCTTAGAAATTTGAATATTTTTACAAAAATATCGCCAAACATTTTATAGTTTGCATATGAAGGATTAGTAAGATTCGCCAAGGTTTCCACATTTCAAAATAAATTTCCATCCTTAAAATCATCCCTACTCTACATTAGATCTCATCAGGTTTACTGATTCTAACTGGACTGGTGATAAAACTGATCGCAAGTCCACATCTGGTTACTCGCTCAGTCTTGGTTCTGAGCCTATCTGTTGGTTGAGCAAGAAGTAGGCTAATATTTCTCTTTATTTCAGTCAAGGCAGAGTACAGAGGGGTAGTTAACATAACCATTCAGGCTATGTGGCTACAACATTTTCTCACTAAGTTGGGCATTCAGTTTCATCGATGGATCGTCATCTGGTGTGAAAACCATAGCACTCTGAAGTTCTATAGAGATCCAATTAAGAGGTAGTGGACGAAGCACATCGAGATCCACATGCTCTAAATATGAGACTTAGTACACGAGGGGATCATTGACCTGCAATTTTTTCCTTCAACAGAACATACGACATACATCTTCACCAAGACCTTAACTGAGCATAATTTCCATTCTCTGTGAATTCATCTTGGAGTGAAGGACACAGTTGCCTAACAATTGTAGTTCTTTTTTTTACATACATTGTATCTTGAGGGGGGGTTTTTCCCATGAGGTTTTCCCTCTTTCCTCACTTTATTTTCAGTGTATCTTTTGTATTTTAGTACCTAGCATGGCCTAGTTGTTGGGACCCATTCTTTATTTTCACCATAGTGATGTTCAGGGGGGGTGTTGGAGTTACTTCACACACACCTAGGATTTATTTTTCCTTAGGTTTTTCCTTGTTTATTAGTCATTATCCAGTATCCTATATTTTAGGGGAGAATATTCCACCTAGAGAATATTCTCTTCAGTTGACACTTCAGTTTGACTAGTTGAGTTGAGTCTAGATGTTGCATTGATTTTGTCAACATGCAACATTGGGATCATCACCATGATAATGTGCACTTGCCTTGGGATCATCACCATACTGGTGAATTACCCTTCATTCCTTGATCTACTCCTCACTACACTCTGTTCAGTCAGTTAACTGAATATCGGTTCACTAGTTAACTCAGCGAGGTGGCAGTTCACTCCCGTAACTACCTGAGAGACTAGACTAGGTGGAAGTTCACTCCTGTAATTGTTGGTGTGTGTCGATATCAGTCTAGACCACCACTATGGCACATTGGTTCTCCTCCAATGCGCATTCATTGAGTTATATAGAGTATATCATGTGTAAATTATTCATTATTCATTATGGTTAATGAGAATTATTCTATTATTTCTCTCTTGCTTCTTCTTTCTCAATTTATGTTTGAAAATGTGTGGTATTTTCTAGCTAGAGCTATTATGTGCAGGTTCGACACATTTACAAGGATGTAGTTGTTTTCCTCTCACCAAATTTTCTAATACATACCTTATCAATGTCTTCCAAACAGGTTATGGAATTAGGTGGAAGACTAAAGGACCAAGTAGATGCTCTGCTAGAGAAGGTCTAAGGAAATAATCTACATACCACATCTTCATGTTGTACATTTAGAAAGTGAGTGACTAAGAAGAAGTTTTTAATGTGATCCCTTGGTGAGCTAGGTCTATCCGGATCAAACTTGGTAAGGAGCTTGTCATATTTCCTGGGAATTTCATGTAAGGGTCCTGCTAAATTTAGGGATCCTTCATAAATATAAGGTGGGATCACTACCCTTCACTCTTAACATTCCCCCATGATTTTTTCTAGGTTAATCTTAGGGGTTTCATTGTCAAGGTTATGTTCGAATTCAGGAGGGGTAGGGGGAAAACAACTCAAGAGTACTGGAACCTCTTGTAACAAAGTTTTGATGAGGTTTTCTACAAAGTCAAAAAAAAATTTGGGATGGTTTTCTGGTCATCTTACATGGGTAGCTTTCCTCCTTGGAAGATCTGAAGTTGTTGGTAGCTTACCAAGTAATTTTGCGTAAGCACGGGTGATATGAAGAGTGTAGGAGAACTCTTCTTGTGGCACATGAAACCA
>ML859124.1:9289-25744 GCA_009831015.1 Picea engelmannii | reverse complement strand
CAGATCTTGAATCTCCTTTGAAAGAAGAAGGAATACCCAAAATCCCAGATAGAGGGAGTGCAATCAAATCCCCTAGAGGATCAGATAACCAACCAATTCAAATAAAATATCCAGATCAAGAAATCCCTGAAGATTTCTGCCATATTTTCGATCAAATGGCACAAACAAATCCACAACGTCCCCATACTTCTACTTTGGAATATCCGATAGTTGATCCAATCACCAATTCCCCCATGAAGGAAATTCCCCTACAAAACCTGCCAACCTTTCATGGATTAATCTCAAAATACCTAGGCTCATTCTTATTTGAATTTGACATCCTATGTAGAGGGTATGATTACACCTATGAACCCCCAAAATTTAAAATTTTCCCCTCCACTTTGAAAGGAGCAGCTCTATGCTAGTTTATGGGATTAGGGGGTGGAACTATAAACTCATGGGATGTGATGAAACATGCCTTCTTGAAAAAATATCACGATTATTGTAGAACCATAGACTTAAAAGATGAAATATTTCAAATGACTGCAAAAGAAAATGAATCGTTAGAAGAATATGTTGAGAGATTTCAATATAATTTACAAAGATCACCCTATGTCACGTTACCAGGTGAAGTACTTAAGGCAACTCTAATTAAGGGTATGAAAGATGAATGGGTAGAAACATTGAATTTGATGGGGAAGGGTGACATTTATCATGAAACTTATCATGAAATCATCCTATTGTGCATCAAGTGCTCAAGGGGAAGTTCACAGACCAGATCAGGGATGCGTATCCCCCTCACCAGAAATAGCAATATTACTAGCGAGGGTGTTACGTGAACTGAAGTTGGTAATCTCTTAGAAAACTTCAAAACATATATTCAGAGCACTCTGACTACACAATTGGATGCATTGCAGGCTAAACAAAAAAAAATAGAAGCAGAACAAACGCTGGCCATATTTTTCCACAGGTGCAGAAGAAAACATGGTCCAAGGCATTGCCCTTTGGATGTGTTTCTGGTTTGCACTATCTGCACTAAATATCACAACACAGAACAATTCCCATCACTTCCTGGACTGAAGGTTGTTTCTAGAGAAGCAGAAGAAAAAACAAAGCCATTATATTTGATGGCTCAGCGTCGTCAATGACAGAATTGGCCTCCAAATACACTACAAGACCCTTCCTCTTTCTTCTCTGGACAGTATAATCAGCAACAATCTCCTGGTAGCACATGGAAGGTTCAGTTGTTTACTAATCAGAACTGGCAGCCCCAGTAATACCCACCTACAAATCCCACTTGGTAAAACCAGTCCACTGGAAATCCTTCCTGGAAGAATCAACCAACTACAATTTCCACTTGGCCTAACTCACAATATCCCACCTCATCCTGGAAAAACTCAAATAACAACATCTACCCTTTATAGTGGCCCAACATGACTACCCAAAACCCAAATTGGAATCAAAATTGGCAGTGCCCCATGGGGATAAACAACCAACCCATGGGGATGGCCCCTCAAACTCAACCTACGTTACAAGCACCACTCCAATTGCCTCAAAATATGCAATCACAATTGCGCCCTCAACTACCAGCCCATCCTCACCCAAATCTAAATAGCAGACCGAATCAACTCGTATAGATTATGGATAATGGGAAGGAGATACCATCTCGGTAGGGTGCAACAAACTACAGTTGAGATCGGGGAGAATAATCTCTCCTGAAGAAAATAACGTCTTTCAAGAGAAGGAGAATGAAAAACAACTAGCAATAACACCTTCGACTGTGGTAATAATAGAAGAAACCAAGTAGGGGGGAAACACAATCGAATCACAAGATCCTGATAAGGATGTAATGCCCTCCCCTTCATTCCCCAAAATATTGATGATGGAAAAACCGGACGTATATCCCAACTTCAACATTGTAGGGGAACTCAAGAATTTATATATCAAGATTCCACTCCTGCAAGCTCTTCAGGACATCCCAATCTACGTAAAAACAATCAAGGAGCTATGTGGGAGAAATCCCACCAGAAAAATTAAAAATCCATCATCAATAGTCCACGTGGTAGGAGCCTTGTCTAATCTAATTTTAGGTAGACAAGAACTGGTCAAATATGCAGAGCCGGGGAATCCCATAGTGAAAGTTCGAATCCAGGGCTGTTCTTTTCCCAATACACTACTTGATTTGGGAGCATCCATCAACATCCTGACTATGGAAACCTATAATACCCTGGGTTTTGACTCCTTCGTACCCAGCGCAATAATGATGCAGTTGGAAGATCGATCAATAGTTTGACCAGTTGGCACATTACATGATATAGCCATCTCCATCGACTCTTGGGAATATCCGGTGGAATTCCTCATTATCAACCCAAGAAGTGGACTTGAAGGGCATCCATTGATACTAGGTAGGCCATGGCTTGCAACACCAGATGCGTACATAGGATGTCAAGGGGTAATATGGCAATCACTAGAGGGGGTATCACAAAGAATATTAGTTTATATCCTCTTGCTAAGCCAAGTCCAACTTTCGTATATCAACAATTGCCACCACCACGATACCCAAAGAGGGATTTATGAGCCCCACTAACATAGGAAGAATCCCTTAGACTTAAAATCTAGCTAGAGGATGACGTAATCAACAGGTTTATCAATAGTCCATCCACCATGGGTAACCTGACCTACCAGATGCTCCAAGTTGTTCTAGACTATGAAGCACAGGGAGACCTGCTAGAAGAATTAATGGAACAACAAATTCCAACTACATTTGTTCATAACAACAAACCCATCGAGATTGCACCATGGAGGTATCTAAACATCAATGCCAATTTAGATGAACAACAACAACAAAAACTAATCCAAGTCCTCTTCAAATACCGACAATCTTTTGCATGGGAATATTCTGATATGAAAGTTATTGATCCACAATTCTGCACACACCACATTTATTTTGAAAAATATGCTCGGCCTATCCGAAAACCATAGAGAAGATTGAATCCTCACCTCAGGGATATTGTTAAAGAAGAATTACAAAAGTTGTTGGATGTATATTTTATATATCCCATCTCATATAGTTGGTGGGTTTCCCCATTAGTGATCAACCCAAAGAAAAATGGGAAATGGCAAACTTGTGTTGACTACAGGGAACTTAACAAAGCCACTCAAAAATACCACTTCCCTTTACCTTTCATTGATCAGGTCATGGATACTTTGACAGGAAATAAATTATTTTCTTTCCTAGACAGTTTTAGTGGGTACAATTAGATTCAGATTACCCCAGAGATCAAGATAAAACTACATTCACATGCCCCTGGGGCACTTTTTCATACAGAGTATTACCCATTGGACTTTGTAACGCTCCAACCACTTTTCAAAGGACCATTCTAATCATATTCAATGATCTATTCAACGAAGGAATTGAAGTCTATATGGATGATTTCACTCCTTATGGCGACGACTTCGAGCACTAAATAATATGGAGAAAGTACTAGAATGGTGCATTGCGACCAGTTTATGTTTAAGCCACAAAAAATGTCACATGATGATGACAGAAGGTGTGGTACTAGGGAATTATATCTCTGCAGATGGAATTAGAGTAGATCCAACAAAAATAGAGGTAATCCTTAATCTACCTACACCACACACACAAACTAAGGTACGTAGTTTCCTTGGCGCTTCAGGATACTATCTTAGATTTATGGAAAATTTTGCAAGAACCACTGCACCTTTACATGCTTTGACTAGTAATGTAGAGTTTTAGTGGTATGACAAGTGTGATGTGGAATTTGCAAGACTCCAGAAATTGATCTCGACAGCACCGGTGTTGAGGGGGCCAAATTGGAAAATACCATTTCACATCTCCACGGATGCATCAGAAATTGCCATAGGCGCCGTCCTCGGACGGGAAGAGGACAACAAACCCTATGCCATTTATTTTATTAGAAAGAATCTTACGCCGGCTGAACTTAATTATACAGTAACAAAGAAGGAATTTTTAGTTGTTATACATGCCATCAATAAATTTTGTCATTATATAACATGCTATCCGGTTATTTTGTATATTGATCATTTTTCTATCAGATATCTAGGTAATAAACTGATTGTTAATGGATGGGTCACTCAATGGTTTTTACTATTGCAAGAATTTGATATCACCATCAAAGATCAACCCGGGAGAGAAAATCTTGTCCTAGACTTCCTATCCCGCATACCAAAAATAGACGAATCCTTAACAGTCGAAGATCAATTCCCAGACGAGCATCTATTTTTCGTTACAACAAATCCACCTTGGTACACTGATGTGGAAAATTGCCTGGCAGTAGGAAGATTACCGACACATATTTCATCAAGGGAAAGAAAATTGATGGTCCAGCATAGTGCACGATTCACCTGGATTAGTGGATATCTTTTCCATACAAAAGCTAATCTCTAGATCTGCAGATGCATATGAGATGATGCAATCTATGACATACTAAAGGGTGCACATGATGAGCCCTGTGGTGGGAATTTTTCATATCGTAGGACTGGACAATTTTTTTTGCAAATGGGCTATTATTGGCCCCCAATATTCAGAGACATGAAGAAATATGTCTAGACCTACGATAGTTGTCAATAGATGGGAAAACCAGGTCAGACTGATGAAATGCCTTTGAAAGCACAAGTAGTTGCAGAAGCATTTGAGATATGGGAACTAGACTTCGTTGTCCCTTTCAATCCAAAGTCACATAAGAAGCCCTATATTATAGTCGCAACAGAATACATGACTAAATGGGTAGAGGTAGAAGCTTTACCAAATTCAACAGAAGAAGTAGTCATCAAATTTATTTTCAAATTATTCATACTCTATGGACTACCAAGAGAGGTAATTACTGATGGGCGGTCACAATTTACAACTCATAGAATCACCACCACCCTAGATAATTATCATATTAAACACATAATTACTTCTCTGTACCATCCACAAGAAAATGGGCAAGTAGAAAGCACCAATAAAGTCCTTGAGGCAATCCTAACAAAGACTATCTCAACAAACAGATAGAATTGAGCTTCTGAGCTCCCAAATGCCTTATGGGCTTACCGCACAACATGGTGTAATACCACTGGCTACTCTCCTTATCATCTAGTCAATGGAGAACAACCCATATTCCCAATCAAGTTTGAAATCAAGACTCTAAGGATGGCCCAGGAAATCAGACTGGATCTTACAAAAGCACATAAATAATGCCTTCAACAAATCAGCGAATTGGATGAACCATGCCTTTCTATTGTAGAGTGCACAATTGTTATTCAACAACAGACGACGGCCTGGCATAACAAGCATATCAAGAAAAAATCATTTAAAAAAGGTGATTGGGTGCTCCTCTGTGATTCCAGATTTCATGATTTTCCAAGAAAATTGCAGACACGGTGGCTAGGACCATACAAAATCAATGAGGTCCATGATAATGGTAATCACGTTAAGCACCATCGACGAGTCTGAATCTCCATTTCAGGTCAATGGACACCGGCTACGACTCTATCATCAGCCACCCTCAAAAGAATCTTTCTACCAAGAAGTAAGTAAGGATCCTACCATTCGAATTTTGGTTGAATGGGAAGGTAATCCAACCACCCCAACTCCATAAATGTTTAATTCTATTGACACTATACATACTGTATAAAAAAAAATTCTATATATTTTATTTAGTTTTTTTATTATTTTTGATAGTCATTCGATAAAATCAGAACTAGGGAGGATAATTGTAATGAAATCAATTGACACTCTTTTCTGTTCCGAACTCCTACTTCATCTCATCACCCAAAACCTGTCTTTCGCAGAGAAATGAATGTGTCATGATTCAACAGTAGCAATTGAGAAACTATAATGAAATTCATAACATCAATAAACCATCCACTACTTAATTTTGAAATAAACCAACTCATAAATGAATTTAGTTGATGACTAATCAACCTTGGATTCAAGCAAAACACATTTCGAGGTTTCTAAAAATTACTTATTCTGATGGTTAAAAACCTAACAATTGTCGTTCCTTTTTGCGCGCCTGTTATTCCTTTGAATGGAACAATTGTTGTTCCTTTTGCACACTTGTTGTTCCTTTGAATGAACCAATTGTTGTTCCTTTTACACGCCTGCTGTTCCTTTGAATGGAACAATTGTTGTTCCTTTTGCACACTTGTTGTTTCTTTGAAAGGAACAATTGTCGTTCCTTTTGCGCGCTTGTTGTTCCTTTGAACAGAACAATTGTTGTTCCTTTTGCGTGCTTGTTGTTCCTTTGAACAGAACATTTTTTGTTCTTTTTGCGTGCTTGTTGTTCCTTTGAAAAGAACAATTGTCATTCCTTTTTGCGTGCCTTATGTTCCTTTGAATGGAACAATTGTTGTTCCTTTTGTGCACTTGTTGTTCCTTTGAATGGAACAATTGTTGTTCATTTTGTGTGCCTGATGTTCCTTTGAATGGAACAATTGTTGTTCCTTTTTCACACCTATTGTTCATTTTACCATTCCTTCCCTACATTGCCGATAAAATGATAAACCATTCCTTTGGGGTACAACTTTCACCAAATAATTTTCACCAACATTATTTCTAACGATTTATCATTATTTTGTGGACTATCTGTTGGCAGCCAATTACATTTTTTCATTTTGCCCTAAAAAGCTACCTACACCCCTTGTCTTCTAAATGACAAGTCATCGTCGCATTGTGCTTCTAGACATTTGTTTCATTTTTGCGACGATTGCATTTTGGTTTCGCTACAGTTTTCACAACTGGAAGTGTGAAAACACCTCTTTTGTTACTCTGACTATCGTCATTTTTATTGATTTAACTGAAAAACACTTGACCGTTGGTTTATCACACCATTGCAAAAAAGTTTCTTCAAACTATATCCATTCACTTTAATTGCGCAACTTGATTTCTTTGATAAATATTAAGTTATGAGTTATGTTTTGATGTCATAAGGATTATAATTGATTTGATTTTACATATGACATGATTCTTGTTGTTTTGGACTCTTAACTTATCATTTTCATACGGCCATTGGTCACAATGTTTTTATACCTTGATTATGCTAAAAACACATTGGCAATATCATAAGTTTGGCTTCATATAAGTGGCAATAGTTTGAGCTTGGCAAAAGCGCTTTGATCAATCTTTTGGATTTTTAATTTTATGGTTTGAACCCTTGATATATATTGTTTTGTGAGTTTGATATCACATGGAACGAGCAATGTTTTCGAACTATCCCTTGGCATGAATGTATTAACATCAGTTTGAAACGTTTGAATTGACACGACTGATCATTAGATTTCATGGTGATTAAACTTAAACACTTGGTGCGTGATTATCACATACGGTGTTGGTTCTGACTCGGATGAATGACACGTTGATATGTTGATTCACCTATTTGCTGGCCGATATGCATGGTTTAAGTGATTATGATTGTAACAGCACTGTAAATGGTCATTAATACAATGCGTGGCGGTGTTAATCCCACCACCTTCGCACGCATGCAGTTAATTCCGGTCTCGTCGAGCGATGAAGCTATCAAACCCTATCGTTCATTGACTCTGTGCATTGTTTCGTTTAGCTCGAACCCTACCATGTACAGAAGCCATGGCTCCTGTCATAAGGGAAGAGCCCAATGGGTACCAGGCCCTGCTGATGTTTGATGGTGCGTTTAACGACTTGAAAGAGTTCAGGTGGCTTGCTTTTATAAGGAAATTTGATGGTTACAACATCACTGTGGCTCGGTAATTTGCATTGTCGTTTGATGGCTGCTGAGCCAAAGTTGGAGATGTCCATCTTGAAATCATTGAACAATTCCCCAGCTCAGCGACTAGCTTGCCTGTTACGGGACAAAAATGGTCTAAAAACTGCAAGGTTAACGATGTCCCGTGGACATTGTTATTTCAGTCTCGGACAGTGAGTTCATGTGACAGAGGTTTTCCTGCGAAGATGTTGAAACCCCACTGGTATGATCTCTTGATGATTATCAAGCGATTTTTTATGTGTGAAGGCAGGTATGGTTTCGTCTTCCTGTTTCACCTGCATTTATTAATGGTGTTTATGGTTTTTGAGCTCAATATGCCCCATTATTTGCATCGAAGCTTATTCAAAATGGCTAAAAAATACAAGCACATCCAGGATGACACCAGCCTTTTTCATTTAGGTTTGATTAAGTTGTTAGTGGTTTACGAATTAAGGTTGCATGGTGATTGTTGGGCTGATTTCCTCAGCCATAATCATTTCGAAGAGTTGGATCCTCCACAGGTTGACAAGCCCGTGGTAACCGAGACCAAGCCTACCCCTGTGCCTTATAATATTTTACTACCTAAACCTGAACATGACCCACCTACAAGTCTACCTATGGCTGTGACTAAGCGAGTTGAACTGGATAAACCCACGACCAGAAATCCAAAACCTACGATTGATACTAATCCTAGAGGCAAGAGAAATGCAAGACAGATTCCGCGCATGGCGAGGAATAAATCCAAGCCCCCTGTTAAATTAGAGCCTACCGCGGTCAGCGAAGACTCGGATTCTGAGGTGGAACGATTTCTCGCCGAGGAGTATCCTTACTCTAAGGGCTTGTGTAACAAACCTCCTTACGATTTCGTTAAAAACTTACCTCCCTGTCTGCGGGATAACCCTGATTTTCCTGGTATTAACCCATCCCATGAAACCCTTGGGGAATCATCAAAACCCCCGTCTGTTCAAAATGATGCTGCACCTTGTGATCAGTGTGGACTGTGGTTAGAGAGATATTACTTGGATGTACCTTTGTTACAGTCCCAAATCCATGATCTGGAAAGTCAAGTGACCAAGCTCACTGGCCAGAAGGAAAAGGACCAACCCAACGATAAGAAGCAACGAACTACTGGGTCAATCCTATTCAAGAATGTCGAATCTGCTACCGCTATTGTCAATTCAAAATTGACATAGTTTCAGCAACTGTGATGGTATAATCTCCACTCATTTATATTATACTCTGTGTACATATTTCACTTGCTTTGTTGCATAGGCATGCTCCGTTGTACATAATTTTGTTATGATTTAAGATTCGGTTGGATTTGTTTTCGATTCGATGGATAGTCAAGTAGATATGATTGTTCAAATTTAGCTACAGTTAAATGCCCTGATAATAAGCGAAGTTGTTTAAAATAGGCTGATTTTGTGATACAACCAATGCTACGATTGGAATTGGTTATGTTTTATCTGAATGTAATTGATAAATGGGTTAAATTCTCTTTCAACATCTTGTGACCAAATCTGATGCTTCTCTGTTGATACATAACTAATTGCAACTTATTCGATTCTTATCACTGCTCGAATTAGATCCTGTTCAAAGTTTCGATTTCACTTCTATAATTAGCTCAGTAAAGATTCGCATTTATCATTGCCCAAGTTATGAATTATATCGATTTTATCACACCTCTGCATGTTGACTATGTAGTGATCGAACACGAAGAATTTTGGGTTGAGATGTATGAAATTTGATTTCATCCGATGAGATTTTCATATCGTGCTTTTAAATTGAATGATATCAATCTGCTGTTACAATTATAATTGGTTAATGATAGTTACGACCATTGTTTTTGGTCATACCTATGAACTATTTAAAGCTCAATGATTTCTGTGGTTGGATTCTATGGATATGGTTACTCATAAAATCGTGACAGGATTTCTATATTGGCAATTGATTAAATGAGTTGAATCTTATGCAAATCAATGATGATTGTTTTGTATCTCATACGATATGGTTACCATCGATTACATTCATGAAACAGTTTTGATAAGATTTCATTCGATCTTCTGTTGATTGGATAAACAGAGCATCCCTACCCTGTTTTGATTGCGTTTTCTTAATTTGATTTGATTCAAAGGATAATTTTTATTAAATCATTTGAAGATGATTTGAGTCAATTTGATTTTGTTATATATCTGATCCTGTTTGCTATTCTAGATCAGCTACAGAATCAGAAGATTCTGTAGATGAGTCTATAGAAGTCATTTATTTATTTATTTTCTTAATAAAATACTCTGCTAACTTGATCTTTGTGTCTAATACAGGCAAATTCGAATTGGCTTTGGATATGAGGAGAAGTTGGAAGATATCTTAAGAATTTTACTTGAATTTTAGTTACTTAGTTTAAGGGATTTTGGGATTATTCCCAGATTGTGTAAATTGTTTGCTATTATTCACAAGGATGTTTTACCTTGTGAGAAACCTATATAAACTTATGGTTTTGTAATAATCGATCATCCTCAGTTGGGGGCGAACCAAGATATAGATTTTTGATTCAAACTGGAGCAGAACTGGTGTCTTGTTATAGCTTTTGGTTTTCAATATATCAAAACTTTGTTCCATGTTTTGTATATCATATTGTTTATGATTTAGTATTACTTTGTTATCTAAATCAAATTCAAGTGATATAATTTTATTTCTGTTATCTATATCTTGTCTCTTCCAAATAGTTAAAAGACATAACAGTTGCAGATTCTGTTTATGGATGATAGCTTTGTCTTCTTCATGAATTGAATTATAATATACAAATTTGCTGCACAATAGGTTTTCCTTTTACAGGAATTTATAATCAGAAAATTGTTATGATTTATTTTATGTTTTGTTTGTCCTGTAACGTACTTCAGGAAGCATTATAGCTGATCCTTTGAGAGAAGTTTAAGGGCTAAATGGTGTGAATTTCTTCCTCCAATCAGCTTAAGAAGCAATCATACACATGACAGACCTGGAGCGTTTCCAGGTTAATTAGTGTAGTTTACCGTTTTCATTAAGTAGTTTAATATAGATATAATTTTAATTTGTTTAATTTCAGTTAGTTTACGTTCTTATTCATAAATCTTAAAATCAAAAAAGAGTTATCTTCGCTGTTTTGGGACAGCAAGCAAATTAGTTTCACAGGTTTTATTCAAATCTGTAGATTGTATGCAATGTATATTTGTGAATAAACTATAATTAAATTGATAATCAGGTAGTTGATTTGAGTTATTATAATCATAGTTAGTATATTGTATATATATATGTAGTTAGTAATTTCTAGTTAGATTAGTGTAGTTAGTTTATGTTGCTTTATTTTCTAGTTTCCATTAATAGTTTAGTTCTTTGTCTTTGTTTTATTAGTTTCTAGTTTCCCTTTAGATTTCTTAGCTCAAATCATTTCTCTTTGGTTTCCATACGATACGTTAGGGCGGCCAACAGAGCCGTTAAACTCGTCAGGGTGGTCCATTCCAAACGGCTTGGGTTATTAGACAACCTCAGACCGGTTCCACTCTCTTAATTGACGGACGGTCGATTTCGCCCGTCAACACTATCTCCCATACCTTATCAAATTGTTTTTTTTTGGATCACTTTCTTCAAAATATCATAAACCTTTTTCATAACCTATAACTACCATAATTTGTTTATTTTCCCTTATACATACAAATACACTTAAATGATATCTCACCTTTATAATTAATAAGGAGTCTATGGCACACTTTAACTTGGCATCCTTACACTTCTTTATGCCATCCCTTACTCTAAAGGAGTAGATGAGCCTTCCTTCATACACTTAAAAAAAAAAAAATTCAATAAAATTTCTTTCGTTTGCCATAAATAATATGGGGTCTCATCACGAGCCAACCTACCATGATCATTGGATACTAACGTAAGTGACATTCCCCCTATGGCTACCACACCAGGGCAATGGCCTTTGACGTTTTCTTTTGTCAAAGGACCAGAGGTCTCATCATGAGCTGACTTGTTCACTTAAGTTACACTCTAGTGAGTGGAATTATCATCATTTGGATACCAAACTAGGATAATGGTCTTTTTTCGGGAAAAACTTAAATAAATTAAAAATAAAAATAAAAATAAATAAATAAATAAAACATAAAAAATTAAAATTTTCAAAAAGAATAGGGGGTCTCATCATGAGCCAACCTACCACAATCATAGGATAATAACCTAAGTGACATTCCCACTATGGCTACCACACCAAGGAAATGGCCTTTGACATTTTCTTGTCAAAGGACAAGGGGTCTAATCACGAGCCGACTTGTTCACCTAAGTTACAATCTAGTGAGTGGCATTATCCCCACCCGGCTACCAAACTAGGATAATGATCTTTTTGAAACAGACGATTAAAATAATTATCAAGGATACATGATCATCTAAGGGTTAAAAGGCAACCCTGTCGAGGCTATGGACGCCTGTTGGAAATAGTGGCTCTACCTGTGGTATGGAAGTTTACCTTAAACACCAAGTTTTTGCGTGTCTCTAGATTTCCTTCACTCAATCGCGAGGTTATCATTTCGGTTGTATTCAATAAAACGAGAAAGTAACAACATTATTATATGTGGGATATTATTTAAATGAATAGATTTAATTTATTCGGCGTATGTATCCCTAAAGCATTCTTTTGATTATAGGTATATTTCAATTCCACAAAAGAGGACTAACGTTTAAAGATTACCATTAAAATATGTTGTTTGAAAATTAATCATTGCTCCCCATTGATGGTAGTAGTACAATTATTACCCCTCACCATCAATACCTACACTTGGTACTTTCCCCTACACTGATGGTCAAAGTCAACCTTTATGTTAATGAGGGGAGTGGATGCTCGGAACACTTCTCGATAAATATAGTAATGATTGTAATAAATACCCACATTTGTAAACACTTGATGTCTCTAATATTTTCTATTTTCGGTAATTTTTCCTCCGAGCTAGTCTAACCAACTCTGCTACCAGGAACGATAGTCGTCCACATTTTCTCAAAAAATGGGTGGCAGAGGTGTGTGCAGGGAGCCAAATTTACTATAGGTTATAGAGAAAGCAAGAGACATCCTGCACCGACTGGGGTGTATGGAGTACTTCAAATGTTTGCAAGGATATGACATGAATGTCACGCTTGAATTATTTCAAAATCTGTAGGAAGAAATCTCTATGGTGCAAGGCATACAAATCTCAGTCACCCCGGAAATATTAGCAAAGGTCACAAACCTCCCTAACACGACATTCAGTGGACAGGAAGATACAAAACAATGAAGGAAGTTGTGGAAACTTTCATAGACCCTAGGGAAGAACTGGATAATAAGGGAAAGGGACTTAATCCCAGTACCCTCAGAGAACCGTGGAAGGAACTGGTAGGGATAATTCAGCGGTACATCACATGTGATGGATGATATGACATAATTCAACCTTTCCACCTCAAATTGTTGGCAAACTTAAAACAACGATTAATACTTAATCTACCTTTCTTTTTGAATGCCATATTACATGAGGTTTCCTTAAGAACACAAAAGTCCAAGGATCATGTTATTGTTATCAGTCACCACAAATTAGTTAAACTGATAACAAATAAAGCATTGAGTCAAACTCGATTGTCCTAGGATAATCTGATTGAGGCCAATAGACCTCCACAATTGGATCATCTTGAATTATGCCATGAAAACCCACCATAGGAAATTGAAGATAGACAGGCAGAGGAGACTACCGCCCAAAAAGAAATCCCATCTCCTCAATCTGAAGATGAGGTAGACCCTACCCAAATCAAAGAGGCCCAGACCTCACAAACATAGACATTAATGAAAAAGAGGAAGAGAGAAACAACTGCCCCTAAAACCATCATTCATATAAGGAGAATAAGAAGACAAATTTAGGAAACAACTAAAGCAATTCAGGGTACAACAAAATAGCCTGAAGAACTTCAGAATTCTGTAGAACAGTCTCCATGGGAGAATGTTAAATAAATTGGGCAAGAAGAACAGACCTCACAAAGGAATGATTATAAAGACAACCAACCGGCATTAGAGAATCTGATAGAACAATTTTTGAAGAGCTATGAGGTAGAAATATCCCAGGTTTTGGGAAGCTTGGGAACCTCAATTGATAGAGGCACAAATAATCCATAAAAATTCCCAGAAAAAGCCTCCTGTTCAAAAGCAGATGAATATTTTCTTGATATTGAAATGTCTTTTCCATAGAACACATCACAGGAAGAACCTCATTTTGAAACAAGAATCTCTCTTGGACAGACATAAATTTTGGAAGGAACATAGGAACAACCATCTGCTGGCCAAAAGGAAAAAAATATTGAGACCTCTCATAAACAAAAATCAGCCAACATCCATAAGAAAATTAGAAATTTTAAAAAAGAAAACAAATTGTTGAAGAAAAGGCTAAGAAGGCTGAAGTATTAAAGCATAAGGTGGTTAAACTCAAGGAAATTATTAAGGAATTGAGGAAACAATTAGAACAAGCAGATAAGGCCCATAGAAGAAAGAAAAACAAAAGGGACAGAGTGCAAGGAAGAAACCCTCTTCCTAAAGAAGAAATCAGTACAAATTCTGTAGGGATACAGAAACACAACCCGGTATTAGAGGATATATCTCAACTCCTTTAGTATAATGATACCATCAAGAGATTGGAGGAAGAACTGATGCAGTCTCAACAAACCATGGTTCAAAACAGAAATGAATTACTGACTATGGCAGAGCACCGTGCATTCCATTCCCAGAAACAGAGTGCTATTGTGGACAGACTAGAAGCATAGCTTACACAGGCCCATCAAGCATTAAATCAATATAGGGAAGAGATGGACGCTATGGAAGAATACCAAGCATCCCAATCTCAAGCACAGGGTGTCACCATAGATAAACTAAAGGTAGATCTAGGACAAGCCCAGGGAGCATTGGCTCAAGACCAAGATGAGATGGTCCCTAGGGTTGAACATCAAAATATTGTTAAACAACTAAAAGACATGACAGAAACAGAGAGTGAGACCTATGATGCACTCACCAGAGCCCAAGGGAAGGTAAAAAAGGTACAAACCCAATTTGAAAAAGATTTGGAGCAAATGAAAGAAATCTATGATGTCTAATCTGATAATATTAATTGTAGAGACCCTGCCACCAATTACACATTATTATTGTTGGAACGATATCTGTTATTGAGAGTGAAGGCCATCAGAGAAAGTAAACCTATTTCATTTGCCAATGTACCTGGGTTTATTTCATGTTTCAGAGAGCAAGACGAAAAGGTAAAATACTTTTTGTGTGAGTTGTACTTTCATAATCTCATTCAGGAAGAAGAAAGGAAAGATAACCCTGGCCCATTCATAGGTGACATACAGTTTCAGGAATTTCTTTCATTTACTCAGAACCAAGTCAGATGGGGTAAAGATCATAAAACCTTCCTATAGAGGGAAACTCAGATAGATCTCTGGGTTAGGGGAGAGCATCCAAAGTCTTTTCCAGCCATTATGTGACATAAAATGTCTATGAAAAGAGGGGGGGGTCGTAGAATCCTTAGCCCCTATCCATCTATAGGTTATACATTTAGGTATCACTCATTTTAGAGATCTTAAGGAATAATCTCGTGTTACTTCTAAACCAAGATGGGATGCATCCTCCAGTGAAGTAAAGAGTAGGGAACCCTTTGGGTACAAGAATTTCTTTGCAGCTACCTTCAGAATAGAAAGGTATTCTATATTTCTCCAAGAGTGTTTATGGATAAATTCATGAGTGCGGACACAGACCAATCTCCCCAGATCCACCTGGATCTGGAACAAAACGTGACAGAATACTACTCTTTCCCTAGATCTAGATATTGAATGAACTAAGAGAAATGGATGGCGGACATACCTTATGAACGCTCTCCTTTAATCTCTGTTGTTCTTTGCTCTGCTCCGATGCTCTTGTGTCGTTCCAATCACAACAACACAAACCAATCACAACAAAGGCATTAATATATTCAATACCTAGTCTATATATGTGATCAAGGAATCATGTAATAAGATGACATCATCATTATGGGAAAGGGACATATTCATGTATTGCATTAACTGAAAGAGAAATGTACAACCTGAGCCTTGATGTCGTAGATCTCCTTTCAATGGCTCCTAGCTCTGACACACACACTTGCTCATGTATGAAGAAGTTCAACCACATATGATTACTTGTTGTCTCTTGTTGTTGTAGCTTCAATCCTCCATACAGTCTTGCACAAGTTCTCCAATCAATCTCTAGCTAGCATGCTTCCTCTTCTTGTTCTTATTATTAACCATTTCCATAAGTAATCTCCTCAATATATAGGAGAAGATTGATTAGTTACTTGGATAGGGAATGATACCAAGATATCTGGAAATTCAGTATTTTTCCAACCATTCGAACTCCAACTCACCCTTCTAGAAGATTCCTTCTAGAAGGATCAAGAACTTATTCATTTTCTTCCTTCATAAACATGTCCACAACCTAACCATTGACACAGTGTGGAAAGTCCGCAGTCAAGCTGAATGCAGCATGCGGGAATTAAGGATTCTCGCAGGAGAGTATTTATGCAGCCTGCGAACTATTTTCAAAATATGATTTTGAGAAAATGACAAGTGTAACCTTCTTCAGGAAAATGTTCTTAATGAAGAGTTTGATTTTCCATTATCATAACATAATCATAATATCATCTCGATAACCAAAAATGTG